>PVHY01015561.1:0-35749 GCA_004024945.1 Uropsilus gracilis | reverse complement strand
CTTCTCTGCAGTAGCAGCACCACTCACGTGTCTAGGAAGTCAGCGCTGACCAGCGTACCCTCCCTCTGTCTCAAGAATGTTTTTTTTTTAGCATTTTAACTTTAGTTCTGCAGGCCAGGGTCATGATTGCATTGGGTGGTTGGTTCTCTCTTTTCTTCTTTATGTAGAAGGTTTTTCACTGTGCCAGAGCCCATCTTTTTGTTTGATCATCTTTTTGGTAAGAGTTCAGGCCGGCTTTATAGCATCCTACTCTGGATTTATCTGATGGTTTCTTCAAGATTAGATTAGTGTTAAACATTTTTTGGCAGGGGCACTATGTTGGTGATGACTGCATCACCTCAGGAGGCCTATGATAAGAGACAGCAGGGCTATTTCTGATGTGGAAATTGGACAGTAATGTAATTGGGAGAACAGAAGCAAGGTGTAGTCTCCCACAGCCCGCCCACTCAAGCGTACGTAGGCAGAGTCCGTAGCTGGACTGTCTGAGAAGCATGGAGGATGACTCTCGCCTAGCTGGTGAGTGCTCTTTGTGGCAACAAGAAAAAGCCTAAGGCCGGGCATGGTGGTGCATGCCTGTAAGCGGCAGCCTAGGAAGCCGCAGCCAGGGCCAGGGATTGCGGTTCGAGTCCCGCCCAGGGCAACACAGCGAGACCTAGTCCCCCAAAAATAACTGGGTGTGGTGGTGCGCACCTGTAATCCTAGAGCCCTGGGAAGCTGGGGCTGGGGATTGCTTGAGTCTGTGGTACCCCGGTAACGTGAGTCTGCGTTTCCACAGGCAAAAATAGTGAGACCTAGTCTCAAAAAAATCCAAAAAACAAAAACAACAAGAAAAGGCTTCACCTTCATGGGTCAAGGGTAAATTGGGGCTCCTTCTGGGAGGAGGAGGTAGACTAGGTAGACTGGGAGGACATGACATACGCTCTTTTTTTTTTTGAGACTAGGTCTCGCTATTTTTGCCCGTGGAACCGCAACCGCAGGCTCTTGTTGCCCGGAGTACCACAGACTCAAGCAATCCCCAGCCTCAGCTTCCCAGGTAGCTGGGATTACAGGCGTGCGCCACCACACCCAGCTATTTTTTTGGAACTAGGTCTCGCTACGGGCCCCAGGAGGGATTCGAACCATGATCCCTAGCCCCCGCCGCTTCATAGGCTGAAGCTTACAGGCACGAGTCACTGTGCTTGGCCCTGATATATGCTCTTGGGACTTCTTGGTTCCCTGGAAGAAGAAAACTATAGGGCAGAAGTGAGCTGAATTCCTTGATTCTAGAAGCAGGAAGCTGAGAGTGTGGCGGATGGGGACAGAGGTTGTGAGGCTGGAAACATCAAAGTCCCTGAGCATTCCTGTAGCGAACAACTGCAGAACTTGACTGGAGACTTACTCTTTCCATTCCTCCTTTCGGGAAGTTCCTCCACCTTTAGGAACCCTCCTTAAATACTGCCTCTTCCAGACACCCGCTGGTATTGCAGCAAGAGGGGAATCCTTTTCTTACAGCCTTTCAGGCTAGAATCACCAAGAGGACACCAGGAATTCTAACCCACTACAAAGGAAGTAGGAAACTAATAGCCTGAGTAATATGCTTTTAGTCAACATTTCTTCCCTCCCTCCCACCCTCCCTTCTTCCTTCCTTCCTTCCTTCCTTCCTTCCTTCCTTCCTTCCTTCCTTCCTTCCTTCCTTCCTTCTTTCTTTCTTTCTTTCTTTCTTTCTTTCTTTCTTTCCTTCTTTCTCCTTTCTCTACATCTTGCATGTTGCCCAGGGTTGGTTGGAAACCACGGACTCAAGTGATCCTTAGCCTCAGCCTCCCAGGTAGTATTTTAGTCCACATTTGAACAAGACATAAAGAAGTTGGGCATGGTGGCACATGCTTGTAATCCAAGCGCTGGGAGGCAAAAGATCAGGGAGCATTTGAATTTGCAGGTTTGAGACTACCCTGGGCAAAATTGTGAGACCTAGACTAAAAAAAAAAAAATTAATAAGACATAAAAACCTGTTTTCTGGAAAAATCTGAAGCTCTGAAAACCCTGAGTCTTCCTCTCTACCTGATGTCAATAATGTCTACTTGTAGACCAAGGACCCACCCCAATATTGAGTGTGAGGCTCTTAGTCTGACTTCTGCATCACTGCTCATGTTGAAGTGGAGATTAGTTTTCTCTGAAAAAAATGTAACAATAAAAGAGAGGCCAGGCTGGGCATGTGGCACGTGTCTTTAATCACAGCCTATGGAAAGAGGCCAGGACTAGGAATTACTTGAGTCCATGGGTTCGAGACCCGCCTGGGGTAACATAGCGAGACCTAGTCCCTAAAAAAATAGCTGGGCACCTGTAATCCCAGCTACCTGGGAATCTGAGGCTGGGGAATGCTTGAGTCCGTGGTACCCCAGACAATGTCAGCTTGTGGTTCCCTGGGCAAAATAGCCAGACCTAGTCTCAAAAGGAAAAAAAAAAAAGGAGGCCAAAGGGCTATGTGCTTCAGGGAAAATGGGAGAGGACGCGCTTCTTTGAGGAATAAAAAACTATTCTTGCATGCTCAAATGCAATCAAACTGTTTTTAAAATGTCTGTGTTAAAGCTGGGCACAGTGGCGCGTGCCTGTAAGCTTCAGCCTATGAAGCGGCCAGGGCTAGGATTGCAGTTCGAGTCCCACCTGGGGCCTGTAGTGAGACCTAGTTTCAAAAACATAGCTGGGTGTGGTGGCGCGCGCCTGTCATCCCAGCTACCTGGGAAGCTGAGGCTGGGGATCGCTTGAGTCTGTGGTACCCCGGGCAACAAAAGCCTGCGGTTCATGGGCAAAGATAGCGAGACCTAGTCACAAAAAAAAAAAAAAAAAAAAAAAAAAAGTGATTCGATCTAGCCATTTTGGTCAGGGACTTTGAAGGATGAAGATGTGAGCCATGTGAACTTGGCTATGTGGCCAAGGCCTGGGGCCTGCAGCCTATGGCTGATCCAGGCTAGGAATGTGTGTGTTAAAGGAACTAAGGAGGTTGGAGATTTGAACTCCGAGTTGGAGTTCTGCTGAGTTTGACTTGTGTCTGGGAGAAGCCATGCGAAAGTCAGGCCTGAAAAGAAAGTGAACTTTGCTGGTTCCAGTACTATAGAGCTTTTTTCTACTACCTTGAGGAGGACAAGGGGAAGACAGCATGGGACGGTTGGAGCACGCCAAAGGAGGACACCAAAGGAAGATGTCTTTGAGCATGTGAAGATTGACTGATTGGACGTTGGTGAGATGATCAGGACTAAAGACTGAGGGTTTCTGGGCAATCTGGGGAAAGGACTTTGGACAATGTTGGGAAAAGTTTTGGACAATGTTGAAGTAATCGGAGTTTTATATGTTTCTTTTTGCAGTAATTAAGAAATCACTTTGTTAGAAATAAATTAGTCTGCACCCTGAAAAAAAAAAGTGATTCCCAGTGTTTCTGTGGCTTAGCATGGTAGCTGGGAGTTCAGTGATGTTCAGACTACTCCATTTGGCTCTCAGCTCCATCACTTACGAGCAACAACGTGACCTCAGAGGAGACTATGACAATACCCAGAGGCCCCTGCTACTTAAGCCTCTTCTGAAGTATTCTAGTTCAGTCCAAGTGCTATGCTCACAGCAAAAACATGCCAAACACATGACTTTCAAGGTTGAGCTGAGATGCCACCCCCAAAGTCATTTTTTTTTTAGGCTGGGAATTTGCCCAAAGTCAACACCTGCTCAAGCCAAAAGCCAAACCTGGCTCTCAGGGCCAGCTTTTAGGTCGTGACTTTGGCAGAGGATGCCAGCCATGTGACCCACTGCACCTCCAAGGCCCTAGCTGGGACAAGGCCTCTAGCAGTTGGGATTTTTATAATCATCACAAGTTGACCTTGGGAATGCCCAGTTAAAGTCAAGGGAGGGTCATTAGGCCCTGCTTGTATCAGAGGAACTCACCTGGAGGACTCCAGTCACTGTTTTCTTTTACTTTTCTTTTTTTTGAGACTAGGTCTCACTATTTTTGCCCGTGGAACCGCAGGCTCTCTTTGCCTAGGGTACCACAGACTCAAGCAATCCCCAGCCTCAGCTTCCCAGGTAGCTAGGATTACAGGAGCATGCCTCCACACCCAGCTATTTTTTTGGGACTAGGTCTTGCTACGTGCCCCCAGTGGGACTCGAACCGCAATCCCTGGCCCTGGCCGTGGCTTCCTAGGCTGCCCCTATAGGCATGTGCCACCATGCCTGTAGATGCAGGATTTTCAGAACCAGGGCCAGGGAATTCTGGGTCACAGGTGACTCTTCTATGGGAGGCTAGTGAGGATGCAGGAGACCTTGAAGACTGGAAGACAATTTAGGTGCACAAAGGAAACAAGTCTTAACCATAAAAATGTGGAAAAGAGAGTAAAGAGCCGGGCACGGTGGCTCGTGCTTGTAAGCTTCAGCCTATGAAGCGGCCAGGGCTAGGGATCGCGGTTCGAGTCCCGCCTGGGGCCCGTAGCGAGACCTAGTTCCAAAAAATAGCTGGGCGTAGTGGCACACACCTGTCATCCCAGCTACCTGGGAAGCTGAGGCTGGGGATTGCTTGAGTCTGTGGTACCCTGGGCAACGAGAGCCTGCGGTTCCACAGGCAGAAAAAAAATAGCAAGACCTAGTCTCAAAAAAAGAGAGAGGTAAAGAAACTAAATGTATCAGTTGGGAATGTATTTGGCTGCAAGTAAAAGAAAGCTTGACCATAACTTAAACAAACATTGCTGCTTTCATGTCTATCTCATGTAATCAGATGTCAGCAGATAGGCAGGGTTGCTGTAACTGCTTTACAATACCATGAAGCCCTGGCCCACTTTCTTTGTCCACCATCCTTGGCAAGTTAGTCCATCCTCAAAAGATAATTAGCTCTATGGTCACAAGTCAGCTGTTCAGTTCAAAGCATTATAGTCACATTTGGACAAGAAACAGCAGGGAAAAGTAGCAGAAAGGGGAGGTACCTCTGCCAGGGAGTCAAAGATTTTCCAGAAGCCCTCAGCATAAATCTTATGTGTCATAACATATCCCAGGGACACCAGGAACTCAGGGAATTTAAGGAAGTTAGTCTGTTGAACTAGGCACTGCCCCAAACAAGATTGAGCTTCTAGCCAGGCACGGTGGTGCGTGCCTGTAAACGACAGCTTATGGAGTTGCGGCAGGGTCTGGGGATCGTGGTTCGAGTCCCAACCAGGGCAACACAGCGAGACCTAGTCCCCAAAAATAGCTGGGCGTGGTGGCGTGCGCCTGTAATCCTAGCTACCTGGGAAGCTGAGGTTGGGGATTGCCTGAGTCTGTGGTACCCCAGGCAACGTGAGCCTGCGGTTCCACGGGCAAAAATAGTGAGACCTAGCCAGGCACGGTGGCTCGTGCTTGTAAGCTTCAGCCTATGAAGCGGCAGGGGCTAGGGATCGCGGTTCAAGTCCCTCCTGGGGCCCGTAGCTAGACCTAGTTCCAAAAAAATAGCTGGGCGTGGTGGCGTGCGCCTGTAATCCCAGCTACTTGGGAAGCTGAGGCTGGGGATGGCTTGAGTCCGTGGTACCCCGGGCAACGAGAGCCTGCGGTTTCACGGGCAAAAATAGCGAGACCTAGTCTAAAAAAAAAAAAAAAATAGTGAGACCTAGTCTAAAAAAAATAATAATAAAAAACAAAAAATTGAGCTTTGTGGAGGAAAGGAGAAAGAATACTAGGAGGTCCTTATTAAGTCTGGAGGCCATGTCCTAAGTATTGTAAAAAGTGCTCTGACAGATACTGTTGAGCATGTAATTCTTTGAGTTGATGGTTTTATGTTATTTACATAGATTTGGATTGCCATGAAACTGGGTGTTTCCATTGTAGTTTTTCAAATTAACCTCGGTCACATTCCAAAAGATAACACCAGTTTACAGTATAATAGGGCTTCTCTTTCTCCACATCCTTTCCTGCACTTGTTGTTGGGGTCTTTTTAATATGTGTCATCTCCGGTTCATGGGTGTCATGGTAGTGGGAGAACCCCAGGGAAAACAATGATGTAAAATATAGATATATATGTGTGTATGTAAACAAAATATGAATAAATAAAAAAATAAAAGTGGACTTTGATGAAAATAAAAAAAGAACTTGCATCAGTGTGGAAGGCAGAATTCCAAAATGGCCCGTGAGTTTCCTGCTCCCGGGAGCACACACCCTATAATTATACTCTCCCCTTGGATGTAGGCAGAACCTCTGCCTGTGAGCAAATGTTAGATATGAGGTTACTAATAAATTGATTTTTAGTTGATCAAAAAAAACATAGTATGTGTCATCTCACGCGTATGAGACATCTCGCTGTGGTTTTGGCCTGCATTTCCTTTATTAAAAGTGATGGTGAACATTTTCCATCTATCTATTAGTCTTCTGGACATCCTCTCTAGTGAACTGCCTGTTCAGAACTACTGCCCACTTCTTAATTGGGTTGTTTGTTGTTGTTTTTACTGCCGACTAAACTGACAGAACTTGATAAATCAATGGAAATCTCACTTTATATATAGATTTAAGCACATGGATGTCTAGAGAGAGCTATGACAAGAAACCAATAGACCATGTTTTATATCAGTTTGGTGGTGGCGGGAGAGGGGCTCGGTGGCACAGTACTGGAGGGCAGAGGAGTTTGGGGTAGGAAATGCCATAAAAAGATGTTGACTTCCTCTCTGAACTTCAGGGCCTGAGGGAACTAGCAGTGCTGCTGGGCTCCCCTGTTCCAGTCTTGGACTCTGCACGCTCACAGCAGCTATATGTGTCTACCTGACGGTGTCTGCAGATGCTTGCTGACTAACTCACTGACTGAAACACCCTTGAGAAATGCCTTAGGTCGCTGGTTTCCCAGCCCCAGGTGAAGGAAGAGAATCCACCCTTTATTTTATTTTATTTTTTTTTTGAGACTAGGTCTCGATATTTTTGTCCGTGGAACCGCAGGCTCTCGTTGCCCGGGGTACCACAGACTCAAGCAATCCCCAGTCTCAGCTTCCCAGGTAGCTGGGATGACAGGCGCACGCCACCACGCCCAGCTATTTTTTTGGAACTAGGTCTCGCTACGGGCCCCAGGCGGGACTCGAACCGCGATCCCTAGCCCCAGCCGCTTCATAAGCTGAAGCTTATAGGCACGAGCCACCGTGCCCGGCAGAATCCACCCTTACCAGGCTGATGCTCTTGAGGCAGAAACAAAGCATGGGACTGAGCCTGTGCTGGTGGTAAGCTGTATCACCAAGCCGGTGAACCATGTGCCAGGGTATGGGTCCAGAGAACTTAAACTGGCCCCGGTCTAGCACCCCTCAGGTCCTACTCAAGTCTCAAGACTGAGTAAAGGTACTTTCTCCTAGGAAGCTTTCGCTAGCTGACTTTCTGCTCTATCACCCTCTGCTGGGGTAGGTGTCCAGCCACATTCCACAGGTCCTGAGCATTCTTTCAAAGCACTTATCCCACTGCATTTAAAAACACTCCTCATCATTTAGTTTCATCATGAGCACTTCCTCCTCACCCCCCTATCTTGGATTATGCCAAAGCAAACCCCAGCCTTCCTATCATTTTATCAGTAAATACTTCATTGTGTTCCTCTAAGAGATAAGTAGGCTTTTTGAAAAGAAAGCCACAGCACCACTACCGTAGCTAAGAAAAGAACAATTATCCCTCAATATCATTCAATAGCCAAAGTTTATATTTCTCTGATCATCTTAACTCCCAAATGTGCTTTGATGGTTGGATTTCTTTTCTTTTCTTTTTTTTTTTTTTTGAGACTAGGTCTCGCTATTTTTGCCCATGGAATCGCAGGCTCATGTTGCCCATGGTACCACAGACTCAAGCAATCCCCAGACTCAGCTTCCCAGGTAGCTAGGATTACAGGCATGCGCTACCACGCCCAGCTATTTTTTGGGACTAGGTCTCGCTGTGTTGCACCAGGCGGGACTCCCCAGGCTCTGCCACGACTCCATAAGCTGTCGTGACTCCATAAGCTGTTGCTTACAAGCACCTGCCATTGTGCTGGGCCAATGGTTGGGTTTCTTATTTGCCTCCTCTATTGAACCTGACCAGGTCCTGCCTGTCACTGCCCCCTGGGGGCTGACACACCTGTGTTCACAGCCCTAGGTGAGGACACTCCCCAAGCACCTGGGGGAGGGAGCCTCCCAGAGCAAGACAAACTGACCTCAGTGTGGTTGCTGATCAGGCCCAGACAGGTGTCCTGAGACGTTATGTCAACTCACCTGGGCCAAATTTCACCTGCTCCACACCACAGTTCACCCACAAGCTCCAAGGATGGGACCAGGGCCAAGGTATGTGGACGACTGATTTAGGGAAAATGCAAGTGCATCTGATGGCTCCAAGTGGCTCAGCCAGGATGGGGGCACAGAGGTGCCTGATACCTTCTCCTGGAACTGGCATCTCTCTGAGAATTCCCAGGTAGGGCTGAAGAGGGTTTGGGGGCTGAAATACCTGGTCAAGCTACAGCTTCTGGGAAAAGTCAGTATCAGAGCTGGGCATGGTGGCGCATGCCTGTAAGCTTCAGCCTATGAAGTGGCTGGGGCTAGGGATTGCGGTTCGAGTCTTGCTCGGAGCAACACAGCGAGACCTAATTCCCAAAAATAGCTGGGTGTGGTGGTGCGCACCTGTAATCCCAGCTACCTGGGAGGCTGAGGCTGGGGATTGCTTGAGTCTGTGGTACCCCAGGCAACATGAGCCTGCGGTTCCATGGGCAAAAATAGCGAGACCTAGTCTCAAAAAAAGAAAAAGAAAAAAAAAAAGTCAAGGTCAACTGCCAGGGAGGCCTTGACACAGGTCTGCTTTGTGACAGTCACCCAAAAGAGCCAGTGCCATTCTTGAGGGAGAAATGGGGATCCTTTGCTGGATTATTCAGGACCCACCTGAAAGTGACATTTTCTGTCTCCCCTGCCTTGTCCCCTGAGGCTGTAGGAGGAGATCCATGAGCAACTGGGACCACAGTGAGCCCAAGGCCAGCTGGGGCCCTGAATAGACACCAGTGCCCATCGTGGAAGAAACCTGCCACAGGCCCACTTCCTGCAGGGCACCCCTCCCCATCAACCTGCACCTCAAGACCCATCATTGGTGCTGACACCAGGAACGGGCCACCACAGGATGTTAGGTGTCCATTGTGGGAGGGCTTCCCCTGGTCAGAACAGCCTGTGAGAAACTGGGCTGTGAAGCCAAGAGCCCCTACATCCTCCACTCCGGCCAGGCCGGTCTGCACATTGAGAGCTCAGAGCTGATGCAGCTATCAGCCCTTTCTCTGACGGTGTGTGATAAACTGCCCTCAGAGGGGTGAGGAAAGGCAGGGGTGCATGAAGTCCTGTGTCCTACTATCTCCACAAATGGGCAGTCCTCACCCGGGCCTTGTGCTGATAAGACCAAGCGTGGACACAGGCCTGGCAAAGTGGGCGGAAGAGAGCAGCCATTAGCACTAATGAGACAGGCGGCCTGAAAGCTTTTTACTTCGAAGCTGCTTCCCACCCAGGGAACAATCCGTCCTGTTTCCTTGGTTTCCAGGAACCCCAAGCAGAAAGGGTTTGGGGACAGAAGCAGGGGTGGGGAAGACTGCGGGGAGAGGAGGGAAGAAGGAGGAATGGAGTTGGGAGGGCCTGGTTTTGGGTGGGCTTCTCCCCTCCCCTCTTTCCCCCCACTAAAAACCCCAGGGTTGAGGTCTGTACCTCACCCCCACCCCACTCTGGCCACCCCCTTCAAAGCCCTTGGCCTAAGTTCCTGGAAGCAAAGGAAACAACATGCTACGATGGGGCCACAAATTAGATTAAGCTGACAGGACTGCCTGCCTTGTTATTGCTAATGGTTCTGGTCCCACTCCTAGGTCCCTACCCCACAAAAAATTTGGGGGTCCTGGGCACCCATCTTCCCAAAGTTTGATTGGTTCCTGATGACCTCACCTGAAACTGGGTGCCCAGGAGAGCACCCAAAACCCTGAGTCCTGGGAAAGAGGTCTGCACCGTGGCCCCACCCTTCAGGGTGCCCAGGCTACAGCGAACAGTCACGTGCGGGTTCTTCATTAGACCCTGCCATATAAGCCGGGGGCACGGGGTGGCCAGGAATTCTCCAGGATCCTGCAGGCAGAGGTAAGGCATCAGGGTGGGCAGAGACTCCTCTGGGGGCACCCAGAAGATGCTCTGGAGCTGGGCACCCAGAAGATGCTCCAAGGAGGAGACAACTAAGTGGTGGGTCTTCCTGTTGAGCCAGGCCATGATGCCCACAGTCCTGCTCAGCTGGGTCTTGCTGCTGGCGCTGCCCACCATGCACGGAGCCCAGATGGGCCTGGCCCCCCTGGAAGGGATCAGAAGAGCCGACCAGGTCCTGTACCCGGAGCTGGCAGGTCAGTGTGGGCTGAGGGGTGGGATTTGGTCTGTGCTTGCTTTCTCCCTTCCCAACCCCCCGGCCTGGAAGATGACTGTTTTGTGCCTGGGGGGTTCTGCCCTCACATCATCTGTCCCAGACCTGGGCGAGCGCCCCCCACTGAAAAGGACAAGTGCTGAAGAGGCAGAAGAGGCTCTGCTGCAGGAGGCCAAGGCCTTGGCAGAGGTAACAGTGGTTGGGGAAGGGCTGAGGCCGTAGGCCTTGGGAAGGGGTGCAAAGCATCCATCCCCTCTCTTCACTTCCCGACCCCGCCATGAGGCAGCACTGGCACCTGCTAAAGCTGGGGTGAGAGGCACCGATCTGCCTTTGGAGGCCCACACCCACGTGGCCACTCTGCACCCTTGCAGGTGCTGGACCCACAGGGCCGAGAACCCCGCACCCCGCGCCGCTGCGTTCGGCTGCACGAGTCCTGCCTGGGACACCAGGTGCCCTGCTGTGACCCGTGCGCCACGTGCTACTGTCGCTTCTTCAACGCCTTCTGCTACTGCCGCAAGCTGGGCACCGCCGCCAATCCTTGCAGCCGCACCTAGCCCGCCACTGGGCGTCGGGGCTGGGACGTGGGGCACGAATAAAGCCTGGGACCAACCCAAGTCTGTGGTGTCATTTTAAACTTGGCTCTTGTCAGAGGGGTGGAAGTCACGGCAGGGTTTGGGGGGGGCGGGGGGTGAATAGGAGGGACAGTCATGCCAAGAAATCACACACCCCCTCCTTGGGTCTGGGCAACCCCCTCAGAGTCACTTACATGGGGGCCATTATGGGTCGAGGTACCACTGGGGAGGTGCCCACCCTTGGGAATCTTCTAGAATAGACTCCGAGAAGGGGGCCCACAGTGCGCCACAGGGCTGAACCTCTGACAGGTGAACACACACGAGGCTTCAGGGCCTGCTGGCAACT
Source organism: Uropsilus gracilis (assembly GCA_004024945.1). NCBI lineage: Eukaryota > Metazoa > Chordata > Mammalia > Eulipotyphla > Talpidae > Uropsilus > Uropsilus gracilis. Next base: position 24,499 of record PVHY01015561.1, on the reverse strand, counting down.
AACTCGGCCTGTGACCCTCAATGAAGTCTCATTTCCCCTCGAGGGGAGGCTGATTAAAATGTCTGGGATCAGCTGAGCGCAGTGGTGTGGGCCTTAATTCTAGCCTAGGACGGGAGGCTGAGATTAGGAATCACGGGTTCGAGACCCGCCCTGGGCAACATAGTGCCACCTAGTCCCCCCACCCCCCAAAAAAAGGTCTGGGGCCAGGCACGATGGCGCGTGCCTTTAATCCCAGGCTATGGAGCAAGACAGATACTGGGAATCGCTTGAATCAACGGGTTCAAGACCCGCCCAAGGCAACATAGGGAAACCTAGTCTCAAAAAATAGCTGGGTGTGGTGGCGCGCGCCTGTAATCCCAGCTATTTGGGAAGCTAAGGCTGGGGGTCACTTGAGTCCGTGGTGCCCCGGGCAACATGAGTCTGCGGTTCTCCGGGCAACATAGCGAGACCTGGCCTCAAGAAAAAAAAAAAGTCTGGGCTCACCCTCACCTGACTCCGCTGGTCCGAGAGCGCCAGGTGCACCAAACCTCGGCAGACACCAAGTGCAATCCCTGCGGCCACGGGCGCCACCTCGCGGCTGGCCTCGGACACGCCAAACCGCTCTGGCAAGAGAGCGTCTGTCCTCAACGCGCAGGCGCCGGAGGGCCCGCCCCAGCCCGCCAAAGCACCCGGAAGCCCCGCGTAGCTTAGAACCCAGCCCCCTTGGGTCACGTGACGCAGCCGCGCGTCACCTGACCCCTTGACAGTCCGCTGCGGCGCCGCGTCAGCTGATCCTGGAGCTGCGCTGCGTGCCGGCTGATCGGGGTTCTCCGGGCCCGCCGCAGCCATGTCGTCCTTCCCGGAGCTTTATTTCAACGTGGACAATGGCTACTTGGAGGGACTAGTGCGCGGCCTGAAGGCCGGGGTGCTCAGCCAGACGGACTACCTCAACCTGGTGCAGTGCGAGACGCTGGAGGGTGAGCCGGGGGGCCGGGCTGCCAGGCCTCCCCAGCCCGGCAGGGAGGCCGGCCCAGGCCTGAGGGACCCGAGATCTGGGCCGGGAAAGCGGAGGTGGGGCTTTTCAAAGGGCCTGAGAAGTCGGGGAGCGGTGTCTCAGAGGCCTTTCTGGGAGTCTGAGGCCTGATGGCGGGCGCGCCGGAAATGGGTCCACCTCCTGCTGAGGCTCAGCGCGGGTCCAAACGCCAACAAGGCTTTAAGAAGCACAGTGGTTCGCTTGGACTTCCACCTGCCCCTGTTAACGTCCTCTGTGTAGTTAGAGGGTCGGTTGGTAGTGGTTTATCGGTGCGACTTGTGCCTGCAAACCTCCATGCCCTGAGGTTGCTAGAGAGTCGTCACGTAGCAACGCTTAGGGAAGCTGCGCGGACAAGTGCTCCACTTCCCCCCAACACATGCACCAAGACCTGTGGCATCTCTTTGTCCTTTCGTTGACTTTTCGGGTGAAGCTTTCTGGGGGATACCTGAGCCATCCTAGGGAGAGTTTCTTCTCACTGGGGGAACCGCTGAAGCCATCTTCGTGAGAAAACAAGGGTAACCCTGCAAATGAGCAGTTCACACACAAGCGTTTGGCCAAAAGGGAGAAGGTCGTTAGAGAGAAGCATATTATCTGTTGGCACACGGCTTCTTAGCACAAGAAAGGTGTGAGGCTGAGATCCCCTATGAGTGCACACAGCTCCAAAATGGGGTTGACACCCTGAACTTGACTGCAACCTCAAATGTACAGAACCAGAGATGTCCCCAGTCCAGTCTTCACTTCCTCTCCTGCCCCCCTTCCCCATGGTGGTTAAGGGCACAGTGACTGGGGTGTAACTTCCCATTACTGACCCTCAGATGATATCCTAGGCAGCCTTACTGTCAGCCTGTGATTGGTAGCTGAAGAGGGAAGATGGTCAGATGATTCACTCTCTGGAGAACTTTTTCTAGTCAAAGTTTAAAAGTGAAAACAAACAAACAAACTACCTATTGTTTATTCTGCAAGCTAGACCAGTAATGTGAAAATAAATACCTTTAACATGTTAACGTTTCTTGAAAACAGTTGTAGACTCTATAGTTTTGCTGTAAATGTGCATGTAAAGCTGTTCACCACACTGTGAGAATAGGGGGGGGGGAAAGGAGTGCATTGGGTTATAGGAATCCCTCAGCAACTTGATTGGCCTCGCTGTGGCTTTTGAAAAGGAGGTGAAACAGAGGGAGGATGCCTGGGGCAAGACCTGTCACACACTGGCATTTGATGTGACTTATGTGGACTGACTGGAACTGGACTAGTGGCTTAAGCTTGAAGGTGGACATTATTGATTACCAGCTGGCATTTGGTAAACTTGTTTCTCTTCTAGGCTTTCTCCACTCCCACTGCTGCCTGCCCTTTCCTTTTCCATAGAGCTTCTGGAGCACAGGATTCCCGCATTCCCTGCAGACCCTCCTCTATCCTCCATAAACACATTAGATCTTTTTCCCTATAACACTGTTCAGCACATGGCCCCCTTTGAGTCATGGATGGACGCTCAGCATCCAGACCTTTCGTGGGACATTCAGGGATTCCCTTGCTCTTTCACATGTATTTCTTGCCCTCACACAAGCCAGCCCTCCAGTTCTTGGGGTTCATGGTGTGGTGCATATTGGAGTTGGACAATTCTGAGTTTGGATGTCAGCCTCCCAATGACTGGATTACCAAGTCATTGACTTAGTTAAATGACTTAGACAAGTCATTTAACATCTCTGGACCTGGGGTCTTCATCTGGTATATTAACAACATCTATGCCATACATTTGTGAAATGTCAGCCAATTATTCTGTGCCAAACATTTGGCCCAGCACCAATGACAGAATAAATACTAGATAGCCGTAACTCTTATTTTCAGTATTATTTGCACCTGCCATTCTCTTTTGTGCCTTTTTGGTCCCTTGAAATCCAGTGAGTCCTACGTTTCAAGACTCAGCCCCATTGCTGCCCCATCTTTGTGCCCCTTGTGGCTATGCCTGTCATGCAGCCACAGCTCCTGTGGTGTTTGCTCTGCTTTCTTAGATGTTTTTTGATACAGGTTTATGGATTCCTGGAACTCTGATACTGGAGATGCTCAGGACTTGCAGGGCTGGGGGAGGGGGCGGTGCCCAGAGCCCCATTTATCTTCTGCCAGAAGGCCTTCTCCACTTCTGAAGGTAACACAAAAGCTCTGGCCTTCAGGCTTTTGTTGCTGGTAACAGGGAGAGAAACAAGGGGAGGGGAGGAGTGGGGACCAAAGATACCTGTGGTTCCTACTCATCTCTGGAGATGTGTCCTGAGAGAGTGAATTTTCAAATGAACAGTTCCCAGAAGCATAGGACATTGGGTTGAGGGCATCCATCCATCCATCCATCCATCCATCCATCCATCCATCCATCCATCCATCCATCCATTCATTTTTGAGACTATGTCTTGCTATTTTGCCCAGGGAACCTCAGGCTCACGTTGTCCCCAACAGGCTCACGTTGTCCCCAGCCGCAGGCTCACGTTGTCCCCAGCCTCAACTTCCCAGGTAGCTGTGATTATAGGCACGTGCCACCACGCCCAGCTATTTTTTTGGGACTAGGTCTCCCTATGTTGCCCCAGGTTGGTCTCAAATCTGCGGACTCAAGCAATTCCTAGTCCCGACCTTGCTTTGTAGGCTGTGATTAAAGGCACGCACCATGTCCAGCCTTTATTTATTTCTATTAGGTATTTCTAAAATTTGATTGCATATGTATATGTGTGTATATATATATATTTATATTTTACCTCATTGTCTACCCTGGGGTTCTCCCACCACCTTATCACCCATGAACCATCTTAATCTCATGTGCCCTCTCCCTCCCCTGATTTTACCTTCTTCTCCCTCTCTTGCTCAGTGCCTCAGTTCTTTTGTTCTTTTTTTTTAGAGACTAGGTCTCACTATGCTGTCCAGGGTAGTCCCAAATCCACGGACTCAAGTGATCCCTAGCTTCAGCTTCCCAGGTAGCTGGGATTACAGGCCCACATCACTGCACCCGACTGTGCCTCGGTTCTGTTGACAGTTTTAATTTTTTCTTGTCTGTTCATTTGTTTTCCCTACATCCCCCATATAAGTGAGGCCACCTAGTATTTCTCTTTTTCTTTCTGGCCTATTTCTGCTAACGTGATTCCTTCTAGCTCCATCCATCTTGCTGTAAATGACAAAAGTTTGTCTCGTGTTTGATGAGTAATATTCCATTGTGTATATATACCACATCTTTTTCAATCATTCATCAGTTTTGGGGCATTTGGATTGTTTCCATGTCCTGGCAATTGTAGATACTGCTGCAATAAGCATCTGGATACGGGTGTCCTTTTGAATTAGTTTTTGTGTCCTTTGGGTCGATTCCCAGTAGTGGGATCACTGGGTCAAATGGTAGTTCCATTTTCAGTAGCTTGAGTGTCCTCCACACAGTTTTCCATAGTGACTGGACCAATTTACATTCCCACCAGCAAAGTAAAAGTGTTCCTTTCTCTCTGCATCCATGCCAGCACTTGTTGTCCTTTTTTTTTTTTTTTTTTTATATGGGGCATTCTTACTGGTGTAAGATGGTATCTCAGTGTGATTTTGATTTGCAGGAGGGTGTTTATTTGTTCTGCAAGTACAGATCCTCCACCATACTCTACCCTTCCTCCCTGGACTCCACTCCTGAAGGGTATCTGCTCCTGGCCTCTTTTGCTAGAATTTGGCCCCTTAAGAATGTTGTGGCCCCTGAGTCTGTCTCTGTTGTTCATCTTGCTTGCTTGTCCCTATTAGACGTAGGAGGAGGAACCTGGAGAGGGCTTTGCCCTTTGGTAAATTGAGGGCACAGAGTTGTGTGCTTACAAAAACTCTTTGCAGCTCTGAGTGTTTCTAGATGTCTGGTGTACCTGCTGGGAGCTGGGTCCTATTCTCAGGACTAGTGGGGAGGAAGGGGTGGGTTCGAGATGTACAGAGAGAAGTACCCGAGAGAAACCTTTCACTTGGCATATAGCTTCAGACCCCTATTTTATGTCAGGCACTAAGATAGGGACTTTGTTGAATGCTATCTTCTGACCTTCCTAGTCTGGAGGTGGTCAGTGGGCGCAGGGAGAGACAATAAGACATCTGGATAGCAGAGCAGTTACAGGTGTAGACTCTCTGCTTCCTGGCTCTATGGCTGTATAACCGCTCTCCTCTCTCTTTCATCATATGTACAATGGTCCTAATAATAGTAGCACCTAGCATATAGGTTGCTTATGGAGGTGAAGGTAAGCTACATAAAGCACTTCACAGGAAATTGACAGGGGCTAAGTGCTTAGTTGGTTCTTTCAACTGCTATGATTTTTGTTAATTTAAAGAAAGTTTTGAAGTATATAGACACGTGTTAAATCATGGGTGTAAGGCAGTGGAGGAGTGATGGGAAACCATAGGGAAGCTACCTTTTAGAGTGTGACAGGTTACAGCCCTGCTGAGGGAAGGACATTTGCACTGAGATGTGAACAAGGAGGAGCTGACCTGGTGGAGAGCTGGGCAAGAATATCTCAGGCAGAGACAGGCCTGGGGGCCTTCACAGGGTTGCATCAGTGTTCAAGTGGTGGTTTGCCCATTCAAGAAACACTTTGAGAAGGCCCACTGTGTGCCAGTCCCTTACTGGGCCTCATAAGAGAACCTGGCAGGTTATTTTAGGCATTATTGTAGTGCAAAACCTTTGTTCGTAATTTTTTTTTTTTAAGAGACCAGATCTTTCTATGTTGTCCAGGATAGTCTTGAACCCACGGACTCAAGTGATTCCTAGCCTCAGCCTCCCAAGTAGCTGGGATTACAGGCACACGCTACCGCACCCAGCTTGTTCTTAACTTTGACCCTAAATTCAGCCTAAAAACATCATTGTTCATTTGATGAACTGGATGCTGGGAATTCAGAGGTAAGTGAGGTCTAGCTTTTCCACCAGAATTTTCCCTTCTCTTTTCACTTTCCGTTTTGCCACTCTTACGGATATTGTCAAACATATATAAATCAGAAGGTTGAGTAAATCCATGACTGGTAACCTAGCTACAGTAGTGGTCAAATCTTATTACAGTCATAGTTCTTGTTTCATTCATAGCTCTAATTTCCATCCTCCAATTATTTTGAAGTAAATCTTAGACAATTGAACATTTCAGGTGTAAATATTTTGCTGTCTCTTAAAAAGGGCATAGCTATCTGGGAAAAAACAAAACAAAACAAAACAAGCAAACCTGCTACTCTCCTTCCTCTTTAAGTAGCAGTAAATTTTTTTTTTTTTTTTTTTTTTTTAGAGACTAGGTCTCACTATGTTGCTCTGGTAGTCCTGAACCCATGAACTCAAGTGATCCCTAGCCTCAGCCTCCCAGGTAGCTGAGATTATAGGCACATGCCACCACGCCTAGCTATTTTTTTGAGACTAGGTCTTGCTATGTTGCCCAGGGTAGTCTCAAACCCATGGACTCAAGTGATTCCTTGCCTCCGCCTCCCAAATAGCTGGGATTACAGATGCATTTCACTGCGCCTGGCCTAAGAAGCAATAAATTGTTAATGGAATCAACTGCCTATTTACTGTTTGATTTCTCAAATGTCATTAAAACATCATCTGCTCCTTTCGTTCAGATCTAGTTAGACTCCTTGCATTCCCATGCATTGACACTATCTCAAGTCTTTTAATGTCTGATTTCCCTGTTTGATTTTCTTTGTCATTTATTTTAAAAAAGCTGGGAGCTGGGCATATTGGCATGCACCTGTAATCCCAGCTACTTGGGAGGTGGAGGTTCAGGATCACTTGAATCTACGGATTTGAGACTACCCTGGGCAACATAGCAAAACCTAGTCTCTAAAAAAAAAACCACTGGGTTATTTGATTATTTGACTTTAGACTTTCCCTCTGTCTCAGTCTTGCTGATGACATTCCTGCTATATGGTTTAACGTATGATTTAACATGTTCCTCTGCCACTTGTTTTTCTTGTGAATTGATAGATCTAGAGGCTTATTAAATTCTGATTCTTTTTTTTTTTAATGAAAACTCACTGTTTGTGCTTCCATTGGGAGGTGCATACTCATCATTCCTGTTTTGGTGGCATAAGGAATCATGGACACTTATTGCTTAAACTGTTATTTCCTTACAAGTGCAAAGTGGCAATATTCTAATTCTGTGCTTCCTCCTGTGATTCCTGGCTTGACTTCTTCTTTCCTGACAATGCTGTTTGGTAACCCTGAGGGGACAGTGTGTACAGGAGAGTCAGGATAGATGCTTGGTTCCTTGCAGTATTTACCAGCTTTCAAAATAGGGAATTGGTTATCTGATTCCTCTAAAAGGTGACTAGTAAGGCTAATTTGTTCTTTTTGTTTACTGTCATACATGCTCGTAGAATTTAATGCATTTTTTGTGCTTCCCATCTTTTTTTTTGAGACTAGGTCTCGCTATTTTTTGCCTGTGGAAACGCAGGCTCACGTTGCCTGGGGTACCATGGACTCAAGCAATCCCCAGCTTCAGCTTCCCAGGTAGCTGGGAATACAGGCGTGCGCCACCACGCCCAGCTATTTTTTGGGACTAGGTCTCGCTATGTTGCCCCAAGTGGGACTTGAACCGCGATCCCTAGCCCCAGCCGCTTCATAGACTGAAGCTTACAGGCATGCACCACCGTGCCTGACTCTTATTTTTTTTTTTTTTTGAGACTGTCTCACTATGTTGCCCAGGGTTGTCTTGAACCTGCACACTCAAGTGATACCCAGCCTCAGCCCTCTCGGTAGCGGGATTACAGGTGCATACCCAGCTGCTTCCATCTTGTAGCTTGATTGCTGCTCAGATTGTTTCTTGGCCAATGGAAGCTTGCTTATTCAGTAGGCTCTCTTTAATGCACTCCTAGATATCTTCCTTATCTCTGGGATGACAGTGTGTGTGTCTTCTAATCTTACCTTGTACATCTCCTGACCCACACTTAGAGTCATCATTTCTCTTTGGAGACCTGGTTCTTTGTTTTGGAAAATGATATTAGAGACCATAATCTAAGTCTTTTAATAATTTTTTTATTTTCTCTTGACATTGTTTATCTTTGTGTAGGTATGATGCCCCTTAGGTATGGCCCTCCCATCAACAATGCACCTGGGTACTGCCATCCTGCTCCCCTGGTTTCCCTCCTTTCCTCCGGTCACTCCAACTCTTCTCTCGCCGCAAGTCTTGTACCTATGGTCGGCCCTCTGATCTCATTTTTTTTTCCCAAAATGTCCTTTATCTGGGTGAGGACCTGCGCTCCTGGTACACAGCAGACCAGGCTCCTCGGATTGCTTCACACTTGTGCAGCAGGTAACAAGGGAGAGCACGTCAGGAACCTTCTGTGGAACAGGTGTGTGGAGTGGTGCTTTGGACTCCTTGATTTTGGCGCTTCTGTGCTCTAGGAAGCTGTCCCCTTTTCTCTGGACCCATGTGGTCTTTGGCCCCCCAGATCTCCTCATCCGCACTGATCGTCCCATCCATCCCAGTGACTATCATGTGATGTTGCTTTTGAGTCTTATAGTTCCATTGTTGGGAGTCCTACTCCCAGCTGCTGTCAGTGGACAAGTTCCCGGGTGGGGACACACTTCAGCAGCTGGTTGGTTCAGCTCTTTTCACCTTTCCAGTCCTGCTGTTGGGTGGCAGCCACATCTCTTCTAGCCCTGCTGGAAGGTGGAAGCCTCATTCATGTTGCACACATCTCTGGACCAGGTGTTTGGTTCCCCAGCACCTGGATGGAGCCTAATCTGAGTCTTGTTGCTACTAAGTTGATTTTTTTTTTTTTTTTAGAATTTCCCCTCTGGGGATTCTTACTCAGATATTTGGAAAATATAGAAAAACATATGGTTTGCTGGATTATACAGCCTCAACTCAACCGATGGATCCCAGATACCAGTTTCTTAATTTGGAAAGGGGACTCTACCTTATACTAGGCAGGGCCGCTAGGACATCTCTCTCTCTTTTTTTTTTTTTGAGACTAGGTCTCCCTGTGTTGACCAGGGTAATCCTGATCCCACAGACTCAAGCAGTCCCCAGCCTCAGCCTCCCAGGTAGTTGGGATTATAGGCATCTGCCACTGTCCCCAGCTGCTTTTTTGAGACCAGGTCTCGCTGTGTAGGGTAATCTTGAGCCTGCAAACTCAAGCGATCCCTGGACTCTTGCCTCCCAGTGCTTGGATTACAGGTGCACGCCACCTCATCCAGCCATCTCTCTTTTTTTTTTTTTTTTTAATAATGCACATGGTACAGCCATCTCTTTCTTGTAAAGAAATGGAGTTAACATTCAGAGCAAGGCCAGATACGATGGTGCATGCCTGGAAGTGGCAGCCTAGGAAGCCGCGGCTGGGGCCAGGGATTGTGGTTCGAGTCCTGCTGGGGGCACGTAGCGAGACCTAGTTCCAAAAAAACAGCTGGGCATAGTGGCGCGTGTCTGTAATCCCAGCCACCTGGGAAGCTGAGGCTGGGGATCACGTGAGTCTGTGATACCCCAGGCAACGTGAGCCTGTGGTTCCACAGGCAAAAATAACGAGACCTAAAAAAAGAGGCAAAAACCAAAAAACAAAACATTCAGAGCAAGGAGGGTTGGTGAGTTAAGATGCTTGGAGATGACTGTGGTTGAGGAACTCACATATCTAAGACTTGGCTGTTTTCAAGATTACTTTATCTCTTTCTGTTATGAGTGACTTGTTTTCTGTTAATTACCACATCTGCATTTCAACATTATTTCTCAAGGGATAGCCTCATACAGGAAGAAGAAAATGAGGTTCCAGGCCAGGCTGGGCTAATCCCTAGTCGCGTGAAACTGCACATACAAGTGTAGATGGGGTCTCTACCACGGGTGAGTCATCAGCACTCATTGTCCTGTGGCTCAGAGTGTGACTGGAAAGTTGGAAATTGGCTCTCGGAGGATTGCAAAAGCAAGGACTGTGTCCTGAGTAGGGGGTGGAAAGGTAAACCACCGACCTTTTCTCTTCAGGCTGTACCCATATTTTGAAAAGTGGATAAGAGGAGGGGCTGCATTGGCAGTAGGGAGATCAATTTGCAGGATCTGGAACTAATCCAGGCCAGAGGTGATGGCAGCTGGATCTTAGGCCTGGCAGGGACTTTGTGGGGGAATTTTAGGAAGAGGGATTGATTGGATTTGAGGGTTGGGTGAGGAGGCTGAGGAAAAATGTTGAGTCAGGGCTTATGTCATCATCTCTGGCTTAGGCAACTGTGTAGGTGGCAGAGTGAAATGATCGTGGAATGCAGAAGGAGCCAGTTTGAGAATAATGGGAAGGTTGGGAGTGCCTTTTAAATGGAGATATGGAGACTGTCAGTCATACTCAGGTATGAGAGCTATACTTGGGAGAACTGGGGTTCGACATGTGGCTGCTGTCTCCAAGAGAGTGTAAGATTCAGAAGAGGAGAGACCCAAGATGACGCCACTGAAGAAGGCTTCGGTGGAACCAGAGGCTAGGAAAGATGGTCCTGTGGAAAGGGCCAAAGGAGCTGGGCACGGTGGTGTGTGCCCTTAAGCGCAGATACAGAGTGCAGCTAAGACTGGGAATCACTTGATACTGCAGGTTCGAGACCTGCCCAGGGCAACGTAGGGAGACGTGCTCTCAAAAAATAGCTGCGCACGGTGGTGCGCGCCTGTAACCCCAGCTACCTGGGAAGCTGAGGTTGGCGATTGCTTGAGTCCATGGTACCCCGGGAAACATGAGCCTGTGGTTCCCTGGGCAAAATAGTGAGACCTAGTCTCAAAAAAAAAAAAAAAAAGGAAAGGAAAGGGCCAAAGGCAGGCCTCCTCTGAGAGATGAGTAACCCCAAGAGAGAACCCCAAAAAGGTGCGTGCCGAACCTAGCCAAAAGATGGAAATCAAGTCCTGCGACCTGCTGTGCTATTGAGAGCTCATTGGAGATCTTAGTGGAAACAGAGGAGAATGGGCCTGGCAGCTGGCTGCAGGGCCTGGAGTGGCTTGGCAGTGACAATGCACAGACCGAGCAGAGCTTGCTGGTGAGCTAACCCCAGCTCAGCCTCTAGCCAGTTTTGTGACCCTGGGCAAGTCATTGATCCCCAACTGTCCAACGGAAATCTTTTTTCTTTTGAGACTAAGTCTCGCTATTTTTGCCCGTGGAACCGCAGGCTCTCATTGCCCAGGGTACCACGGACTCAAGCAATCCCCAGCCTCAACTTCCCAGGTAGCTGGGATTACAGGCACGCACCACCACGCCCAGCTATTTTTATGGAACTAGGTCTCGCTATGGGCCCCAGGCGGGACTCGAACCGCGATCCCTAGCCCCAGCTGCTTCATAGGCTGAAGTTTACAGGCACGAGCCACCGTGCTTGGCCACCAACGGAAATCTTCTAGAAAGTTTGAATAGTGTTGGCACAGGGCCTAGTGCCGAGTGACCAGTCGGAGAAGCCAGCTGCTCCCCCTGGGGTGGTTCCCTGCTGTCACTCCTAGGGGGCAGGTGCCAGGCTGGACCTTAGTGGGTAATGAAAACATGTCATCCAGGCTTTTCATGGGGACAAGTGTGCCTATCTAATAGGTGCTTGGGAACAAATGCACCTAATAGGCAGACCAGTGGACATCCAAACTGCACTGGATGTGTAGTGGACACAGACTACTTTGGGGGTGGGGTGGACACACAGGGGAGTGGCTGTTGAATGGTGCAAGGGTGCAGAGTTTTTTCCTAGGGTGGCAAAAATTCCTGAAACTGGTGGTGGTTGCACGACTCGGTGAATATACTAAAAGCCATTGAGTTGTGGGCTTTGGATAAGCAGATGGTGTGGCATATGGATTATGTCTCAGTAAAGCTCTTCCAAAAAAGAAAGAAAGAAAACAAAAAAACAAGCCAGGCCAAGGAGGAGGGGGAAATGAGCGGCATTACCCATCTCAAAAGCGCTAAACTGTGTCAACTCTCAGAGGCGTGCCAGGAGCTGGGCAAGGAAACCCTGCATGGGAGGGATGTGCAGGGACTGAGTGTGGAAAGGGGCATCAGACCCAGACTCAGGGCGGGTGAGGGTCATGGGCCAAGTGGAAGAGCTTCTTAGGTGAAGGGTGACGTGTGCTGCTGCAGCTCTCCAGGGATAAGATCGTGGGCTGAACCAGGGCAGGCTGGTGTGAGGGGAGATGAAGGACAAACGGTATCACAGACCCACTGAGGGGGCTGAAGGCTACCAGGTTGGGTGTGAGAGGAGCTGGGAGTTAGGTGACTGTTCTCACAAGCAGTGGGGAGCTGACGTTGCTTCTGAGACGGGGGACCTCCAGACGGGGTCATGGACAGGGTGGTGGAAAGACAGTGCTCTCTCTCAGAAGTGCTGAGTCCGACAGTGGGAGGGAGGAGGCTGTGTGGGAGCTCGGGGGAAGTAGCAGTCAAGACACCAGTCTGGAAGTTGTCAGTGTGCTGACTGGCGGCCGTTCAGCCTACGCCCGGCCATCTGTTGGCTTGCTGCCAGGGCAGGCCTCCCTTAGAGGCCTAGTGTTGCCCACGAGTGCTGCCAGGAGACTGGAGAGCGGCCTGGACTGCGTGCCAAGCGACCGCAAGCGTGACCTGACGCGGACACCTGGCACCAAGCCTGATCTGGCAGGCAGAGCCAACAGGGTGAGAGCCAGGGCCTCCCCTCCAAATCCCAGCCTGGCTCCTCTGACGATCAGGCACAGTGGGTCTTGGGGGGTTTGGTCTTTTTTGTTTTGTTTTGTTTTTTTTGAGACTAGGTCTTGCTATTTGCCCATGGAACCGCTGGCTCTCGTTGCCCGGGGTACCACAGACTCAAGCAATCCCTAGCCTCAGCTTCCCAGGTAGCTGGGATTACAGGCACGCGCCACCACGTCCAGCTATTTTTTTGGAACTAGGTCTCGCTATGGGTCCCAGACGGGACTTGAACCACGATCCCTAGCCCCGGCCGCTTCATAGGCTGAAGCTTACAGGCATGAGCCACCGTGCCCGGCCTGGTTTGTTTTTTTGAAACAAAACATTTTATGAAGTTCCAAAAATAAAGTTTGTGGGAAGGTGACTGCATGCTTTCAGGGCTGAGTTTTCACAGCCTTCCTGAAACCCGGCCTGTGGATCTACTTGTGAATGTGCAGCCCCACTTACAGGAGCCTCACCCCTAAATTAGCCCAGGATGGCCTGATCAGAGTTGTTCACACCTGTCCCACGGTCACAGCAAGCTGCCGGAACTGCTGGACCAACCACGGGCAGACCTACAACGGTGGCAGTTGGTACAAATGCTCAAAGCATGGCATTCCATGAAGACTGCCTTCAAAGTGGATCAAGAGACAGAAAGGTGCCAGGCAGTGGCATTATATATTCCCATGCTGGTAGACTAGGAGGCGAAAGCACAAGGGAAGCTCGTGGAAGTATGGACTGTGAGTCTAGAATAGCGCAGTGTCTGGGGAGGGCAGGGTTGGTGAGGCTAGTGGGTCACAGCAAGTCATTTTTAAATGCCATGTGCTCTTCTATGGTTCTGATGGTATTACAGCTGGGATGGTGACCCTGGGCTGGGGTTCAGCTTCCAGGTTTTGGGTGGTCCCATGGTAAGGCTGTTCTGAGTCTCAGGGAATAGCCACTAGGCCCCTTCTCTTTACACTTGAAGACTCAGCCCAGAGGGTACTTGAGGGCAGGATAGTTCATGGCACTGAGTTCAGAGTGCCAGGTATAGCTCCCCTGCTCACCCCTTACCTGGTTCTTTCCTTCTTTTCTGTTCTCCTCCCTGCCCCTGCTTCTTGTTTTCCCTTCAGCGATTACATCTTGCCCTGGTATATACTTTTGCCTGATTTTATCTGAGAATCTAGTATGGTCAAAACAATGAGTCCACATGGCAACTGATAAGGCCTGTGTTGCAAGCGCTGCCTCAGGGGGTTGTGTGGGAACTTATTCTGGGGAATGATAACACCATTTGGGGGGGATTTACTCTGTGCATCTTGGGCCTGGTTTCAGAGGGGGAGCCAGTGTGCCTAAACCCACACCTGGGGCCTTTTGAGGTGACAACAGCTTAGGCTGATGTTAGCCACCCAGGACCCTTGAAGATGAGGTTTTCTGTGTGACCAGGGTTTTTGGGTGACAGTGACAGCTGCCATGTTTGCAACACTTTGCACTAGACCCTTCTGGAATATATTTGTCTCACTTCCCAGCGTTCTTAGCTGTACACACTGAACCTAGCAGAGCTTCTGCATGAAGGGGAGCAGAACCTCCCTGTGTTAGCTTTCTGCCACTCACCCTTCCCGCTGAGGTCAGAGTGCCTGCTGTGGCACCCTGGTCCACATGTCTGGATCGAAGCCTCATGCTTTGGGCTCCACGCCAGACACTGCCAGCTTGTTTGAAGGTCTGTATCAAGAATGCACAGGTGCGAGGGCATGATGCAGCCCGTGTAACTCCTCTGCACCCACTCAGGTTTGGGACCCTGGACCCTCTCTGGGACTCGAGTTCTGGGTGAGACCAGGCACTAGACCAATCTTAGCACCCTTCCCGGCCAGCTGTGTGATGCTGAGCCTCTCTGTGAGGACAGTTGTGTGATTCAAGGCCTTGACACTTACCTGCCCACCTGTAAAATAAAGTCAAAGTCACTTGCAGGCTGTTGGGATTCACGCCTGCAGCACGGTGCCTCACCCAAGGGGAGGCTCGGTGGGTCTAGACATTTATATGTCCCGAAGCTGGGCACGGTGGTGCGGGCCTGTAAGCAACAGCCTATGGAGTCATGGCTGGGGCTGGGGATTGCGATTCGATACCTGCCTGGGGCAACAAGTGAGACTAGTCCCAAAAAAAAATAGCTGGGCATGGTGGTGCGCACCTGTAATCCCAGCTACCTGGGAAGCCAAGGCTGGGCATTGCTTGAGTCCGTGGTACGCTGGGCAATGTGAGCCTGTGGTTCCATGGGCAAAAATAGCGAGACCTAGTCTCAAAAAAGGAAAAAAAAAAAGACATTTATATGTCCCGATGGGTGACAGTTCTTCCCTGGACTGTTGATTTTGGCAACCTGTAGGGGTCAGGGGGAAAAGCTGGGGCCTCCCTCCTGGAGAGATGCACTGTGTCACAGGTTGCCCCAATTCTGGATTGCTCAGTACTTGCTTTCTTAGACACGGCGTAAGGCAGTAGAGATGGGGTGAGAGGTGGATAAAGGGGCTGGACAGGCTGAAGATGGCTCTGCCGCCTCCACACCCTCTCTGGTCTCCCTCTTCAAGGGCTGTCTTCACTATTGCAAGGTAGGCTAGTTTCTCGAGACAACCAGACTCACCCGCCTGTCTCCATCCCGACATTCCCAGACTCATGTCTGCCTTGGGCCTAGTTCTTTCTGTTCTTTATGACCCATTCCTCTGTGGCTCTGCGGGTACCTGCAGCCTATGCCCGGAGGGGATCCTGGTGGGGGGAGATTCAGACCAAGAGCCTTGGGCAGTGGTTCAGTTGGAAGGGTGAGTTGCAAGGAGCAGGAGCAGAACCCCTTGCTGTTGGCAGTGCCCTCCTCTATGACCACAAGGGGGTGCACCAGGACCACTCTGTGGGGTGAAGGGGGTGTGGCTGGACCAGTGAGTTGGTTAGCAGGGGCTCTCCTGCCTTTTACCCAACACCTCCTCAGGCCAGTGTCTCTGGGATTCGGCCCGGGCCACACTTGCCCTCAACTGGGTCAGTCCCGGCTTACCTCAGACTAGGCAGGGCTTCACGGTGTGGTGTTGCTGCTCTGTGCAGCTCCCCTCCCCTCATCTCTTTGTGCCCTGGCTTCCTGGGCTGGGAAGAGGGAGGTTGGAGAATGCCCTGGTACCCTGGGCACTGGCCCTTCACTCCCACCTGAGTCACCATAGCAGCTATACTGCAGGGCACTAGCCTTGCACTGGGAGTCTTAGAGACTCCAGGTGGGGCCTGAATACTGCTCCAGTGTCAGAGCCACATTTCCTAGGCTCCCAGAAGCACTGCCTCTCCCCCTTGGACCTCCATTCTGGTCTTGCCCAGCCCCCCAGCAGAGGGACAATTCATGCTCAGGGCAGACTCCTCTCCTCTCTGGAGGACTCATCAGAGTGCACGTGGCATGCACAGGAACATGTGTGTAGGATGGTGCTGGGGGAGGCCCAGACTAGGTACCCCAAACTGCTCATGAGCACTTATTGGGTAACCATCCCATCCTCATCGCCAGTTGTAATGGAACCATCTTCATCGCCAGTTGTCAAGGCAGCATCAGGCATCAAGCTGATCAATCTGCGTAGGTTCTTTATTGGTTTTAGCAGTTACACAGGCACACCAGGGAAGGCAGGGCAGGGCCACAGCAGGAGAGGGGGGAGGAGTGCTGGGAGGCCGGCGAACCCCCTAGGTCCCCATGAATCCTCACGCCCTTTCTCTGGGCTCTCTCTCTGGTGTTCTCTCATGCTCGTGTGCACACTTGTGCTCTCTTATCCCCTCTCGCCTAGGCCTGGGTGTGCACACTTACGTATGTGCACACCCAGATGTGCACACTTAGACATGCACACACCTCCTGCACTGCACAATCATGGGGAAGATGAGGAACCCCAGGTGCCGGATAGACAGGCTAGTGCAGAAGAAAGCCTGCCTAAGCTCACTTGCCCTGCAGTCCTGAGTACACATCTTGTGCTGGGAATGAGGAAGGTAGTGAGGGATCGACAGCTCTCCTCCTCCTCCACCCTGCACCTCAATTTGGAGGGTTTTCCATTGACTTCCCTGGCTCCTGCCTTATCCAGCACCTGCTCCTTAGCGGATTGCTTTTTTTTTTTTTTTTTTTTTTTTTTTTAAGCCTCTGCTGACATGCTGACCTTCCTCCTCTTCCAGTGGCAGGAAAAGCGTTGACTGGCGGGCAAGGCTACAGTTGTGGAGTCTGCCGCCTGCTCTCCGTGTGCGTCCTCCGCTCTCTGCTGCAGCTCAGCCTGCAGCCGCAGGCGCTGGGCAGGGTAAAGGTGGTCCTGTGACATTGGGGGAGAGCGGAGAGTGAAGGAGCTGCTGTGACTGGGAGCCAGGCACTGCTTCCATGGTCAGCTCTGGGCTGGCCCTGGGCTTTTGCCCTAACCTTGCCCCGCCTTGGTCTGTCGGGCCGTGTTTCTCAGGCCTTGACCTTCACCGAGGCTTTGTGTTTTGACTGGCGAGTGGGGCTTCCCCTCCAACAACCCTCTGTGGTATCCCTGCTGCGGCCAGACTTTTCCTGCCTGTGGTGCTCCCACCCCTGCTCCAACAGCTCCCCCTGAGGCCCCATGGCCCCGCACTCCCCAGGCGCCTGCTATCAGTTCTGCCAAGACTGCCTCCCGGGTACCCGGACCTCTGGGCTCCCTTCAAGACCGAGGGCCCCTCGGGGGTTGTGGTTGTGGAGAGTTGGTGTGATTCAGGCATGACCCGGAGCAAGGGGGCGTCAGAGCGGTACCGTGTCCAGTCAGTCCTCTTACTTTACCTGGACACTGGTCCCAGCTGAGGCCTACTCAGGTACCCGTCTTGGTGTCTGTCCAATCAGGACAATCAGGAATATTCGATTCTTCCCTTCATTCGTTGACTCTAGGCTATGTGGACTGTGCCTCCGTGTGCATGGCCCACAGCTCAGGAAGGGGTGGTCAGGTGATACAGGCCCTGCTTCTGGGACCATGCTGTTCCCCCAGGCCTTGTCACCTGGTTTCGTGCTTTGAGTTGAAAGGGCAGGGAGTTGAGGAATTCTGGTCATCTGCAACCCATGACCCCGCACTCGGCCCTGAGGCTGCCAGGACAGGGCCGTGGCTTCCCGGATTCCCCCTCCCTCAGCCTCGGAGCCAGATTACGTGCTCCCCACCTGGGGGGGATGACAGCCCTGAAGTGATGTCTCTGGGCCCAGGCCGGCCCGTGCCTCCTGTCATCCCCGGCCCTCCTGGGGCTCCCATCCTCTGGACCTCATTTCTCTGATACTGAGCAGGCAGCAACTCCCGCCTAGAGGCTGGCCCAGCTCCATCCCACTCAGCCTGACATGTTACTACTTCCCCTGCGCTTGTCCCACCAGGCCCTGGAGCAGCTTGGGTGAGGAGCCCGGGAGTGCTCCCCAGGACCAGTCTGGATGCTTGCTGCCGCTGTCACTTCCTGCTGGGCCACGGGCATGGCTCTGCTCTGGGTCTTGGCTGCCCTGTCCGTTTTTCTGAGCTGCAGGGATGAGGCTTCACGCTGAAAATCGCGGAGTCTCCCAAAATGAGCCTGGATCTGATGAGCCCTTCCACAGAGCCCAGGTCTAAGCAAAGTATTTCCATCACTTTGGAACATTTCCCTCCTTTGGGCTCACTCGAGGCACCAGGGAACTGACAGGATACTTGAGCCAGAATCCCGCCTGTTCTGGCTTAATCTCACTGTGAAGAGCAGCCTCTGGGGACCCTAGGATTGCCTCCCCTACCCCACCCCCTCTGCGCGAGCTGCAGCTTCCTTCCCTTCATGTGCTTGCTGCAGAGGCAGTCTCCCTGCGTGGACTAGAAGGCCAGCATCAGGGGCTGGTGGCCCTGGTGGTGTGGACCCTAGGACCAGGGAGCCAGGCGTAGGCACCAGCCAGCCTCTGAGGAAGCTCACGGACACAGCCACCCTCTCCTGGTCTGCCTGGCCGCTGGCTGGACTGGACCACTTGACCTTTCCCCCTCACACCCAGCTGAACACACCACCTTGGGAAAATGAAGAGCGGCTCTTCCTCACAGCCGCAGTTCACCCCACCCTGCAGGCCCTCTAACGGTAGGCTGGAGGAGAGAGCTTGCTCAAGGTCAAGGTGCAGGACAGTGGCAGAAGAGGGTATGGCTCCTGCCTCCCAGGGTGAAGCTGGGCTACCTGATTCTCAGGTGGGACCTGAGAACACAGAGAAGCTGCTCTGAGCCCCAAATCTTCTAGGACATGCTAGTCCCTGATGCCCTCAGGCCTGGGTGGGGATGTCCCTGTGAACAGCTGTCCAGGCTGATCTCCGCTCAGAAGGGAGCTTCTTGGAACTTGCCCTGGGTGCAGCAGTAACCAGTTCTGCCCCTCCCTTTGGCACATGGCACCGTCACCTGCCTGAAACCCTCTTGACTGTCGGATTGGTTGACTTCCTCATGGGATGTGAGAGATGCTTTCATTCTTCCAGCCGCAGGGACGAGGTGTTCCTGAGAGCGTGAGGGTAATTAAATGTGGCTCTGTCACCACCTGCCACCTGTCTCAGAAGGGTGGTAAACTTGGGTCAGAACTCCCGCTGCCTCCTGGTCAGGGGGAATGACACTCCCATTTGGTCCCTTGATCTGATGTAGCTGGGGGGTGGTGCCACTGACCCCTGACATCTGGGCCACCTCTGCAGACCAGTCCCATTCCCCTCCGGCAAGTGCCTCCCTCACTGAGAGCCCCCCAACCTGAAATAAAATGCCGTCAAACAATGGGAACTCACTGTCCTTCCCTGCAGGGGCTCTGCCTCTCGCCAGCTGAAACCCGGTAACTTGCATGTGGCTGTGCCAGCACTAGACTCCAGGTTCTTCCCGAGACTGCTGGCCCGCCGTCCCGGGGGCTTCCCATGGAGCCAGAGCTGCTCTTGGCTCCACCACCTCCCGCCTGCACTTGAGGACCCCAGGGCTGCGGCTCGGGCTGTGATGGGTGGTGCAGAGTTGGGTCCAGGCTCCCCTGTCCAAGTCCCTGGGGTGACCCACAGCCCTGCAGCGTCCTGCTGGGAGGTAAGGTGAGATGTGGCCTTGGAGACAGGGGTCGCATGCTTGGAGCCACCTCTGTTCCTGCTTCCCCAGGAGCAAGCAGCGTGGGACTGGTAGGTTTGCATGCCCTTGTACACAGTACCCCCCCCCCCGCAGTCTCGATGCCTGGGAGGCGCAACCCTGGGGGCAGATGCAGGGCAGACCATCTGAGAGAAGGTTGGGGTACACTTGCTGCAGGCCAGTCTCTGGGTCAGACAGGCAGCGGCTAGGACATGCTCTGCTCTGAGGGCCGTTTGCTGGCTAGGACAGTGACCGAGAAGGTCACTCACCGGGCAGGGCAGGGCACTCACTGCGGGGACCATCCACGGGGTAGGGCAGCCTGAGCAACAGCCTGGCGTGGAGCGCAGACAGCCCGGCTGGGGCCAGGGTGTTCGCTGGCGAGCTCCGGCGAGTCCTCTCTGCAGGAGATGCGAACTGTGGTTCTCCGTCCCCCGTGGCATCTGTCCAGCATCTGTGGCAAATGCCCTGGGACACAGTGCTGCAGGGGCCCGTCACCAGGTGGCCAGTCAGGAACCTGGGCACAGAGATTCCCCAGGCTGCTCGGGGCCAAGCCATGGGGTGGGATTCAGATCAGGCTCGTTCTCACTCGCCCTGCTCAGTCGCCTGGAGGAGCGATGCCCTGCCACCTGTCATCTGGCAGGGTGGGTCTGCAGTGTGGGCAGGGCTGCTGGGCAGAGTGGTCCTGCCAGGGCAAGGGGCCACGGACACCTTGGTGGGATGGGGCGTGCGGTGCCAAGGTTCTCAATGGGGAGGTGACACTGGCAGGAGGGAGGGAAACCTGGGGGTGGGGCCCCAGGTCAGTTGGTGTAACTCAGGGCTTGCAGGGGACCTGTGATGGGCTCTGGCAGAGGCTGGGGGGCCCTGGAGATTCTTGGTCTGGTCTGTGCTGTGCCTTGGCAAACCCAGGGTTAATGGCTTCCTTGCTGTGACTCCCACACTGGGAGCTCCAGATGTGGCCCGCTGACTCTGCAGTCACCAGCTAGTGTGCACATCTGCTTTTGAGCTGATATGAAGGAGAGGTTTCGCCCACCCCTAGGGCCGGGGGAGTGATTCAGGCTGAGCACATTCACCTGGGGGCTCGGGGAAGGCTCCCTCGGGCCAGCGCCTGGCCATCTGTCCACATCTGTCCACCCGACAGTTCCCCAGTGCTGCGCTCTGCACCACTGCAGAGCCTCGGGGCTGAACCAGCCCTGGAGGCAGAGCCCAGCCCTAGTCCCTTCAAAGCAGGCCGGGCGTGTGGCCCCAGGAGTGGTCCAACAGGCTCCTGGACCCTGCCTGCTCAGGGAGTGCTCAGGGAGTGGCCGGGTGGGCACTCAGGACCCCCGGGCATACATTCACACATCTGGTTTCATTCAGCGGGCGGCTGCAATTCCTGAAAACCCCTGAGCTCCCCAGGAGAGTGTCGCTGAGTGACCTCTGGAAAAGCAGAAGTGAAGTCTGGGAACATACTGTCCTCTCACACTCTGCCGTGGCCAGCTGGCCAGCAGGACCCCTTCATGGGCCATGAGGCCATGGGTGAGTCTAGAGCAGGGGGGCCGCCCTGCCTAGTGTCCTATGCCAGGGGCGGCCTCTGCCTGCTGAACCCCTGGGGCAGTGTGGGCCCAACCCCCTGGCACAGGCTAAGACACTCCCTTCCAACTTCCCTAGGGCCCCTGAGGAGGGCCTGGCGAGGCCACGTGCTACCTGCTCCTGGGAGCCCAGGAGGGGCTGAAAGATCACTTTCAGGGCTGGCAGCATCTGGGAAAGGTTTCAGGAAATAGGTGGGGGCAGGACTGCCCAGCTGCCACCTCTCAAGGCCTGGCTGGGGCTGGCTGCCAACCCTCTACTCTGTCCCAAAGAGAGCAGAGTGCTGGCCAGAACAGGGTCCCCATGGCCTCCTGATCATCAGGGGCTGGGTAGAAATCCAGGGTGCCTGCCGGGGCCAGGGCTCTATTGCTGCAGGATCCTGGCCCAGGGGACCTGGGTTGAGGGCTAGGCAGGGACTTGGAGGGGCAGGTGACAGCTGTAGGGCCAGCTTGAGTTTAGCGCAGGAGACCTGGGGGACGGCCTGCCAGGAGAGCACGGGGCCCTGCCAGCAGCCTGCCCAGGCACTCTCCGAGAGCTCAGCTGAGCCCTCTGGGGCCAGGGCAGTGGCAGACCCCGTCGTGGTGCCAGTGGAGGAGGGAAGGCGGTGCTTCTCACTTTCCAGGCCCAGCCTGACTGCGCCTGAGGAAGCAGCTATGTTTCCTGCACTTCAAGGGCTTCTTACTAGGGCGTCCTGTGTGCTGCTTGGAGCTTGTGCCTAGGGCAGCAGTCACGGGCAGGCCACTGGGACCGGACAGTAGCGCTGGTAGCACCGAGTCAAGGGCTGAGACAGCCTGTGCAAGGGCTGAGGACGCAGGGCCTCCTGGGGCGTGGGGAGGAGGCAGGGCTGTGGCCTCTGGGTAAAGGTGACGGCAACACGTTGGACTTGGAGGACTCCACTCTGACGATGGGGTGGAGAATGGACTTGGGAGCAGAGAGTCAAGATGTGGGGCAGGAGGCCAGCAAAAGGTCACCACAGCAGTGAGGAGGCCCGGGTGATGTCGGGAAATGAAATTGGGGGAGTGTCACCAGTACATCTGGAACAGGAGACACTGGGAGGCCGGGGGAGATTTGGGAAGGCCCCAGGTGGGGTGAGGGGTGCTGAGGAGCAGGCCCAAGGGCCGGGAGGGGGGTTTGGAGGCGATGGGAAGCTGAGTTAGCCAGCGCCCTCTGAGGAGGATTTAGGTCAGACTGCAGAGAGAACTTCCTGAGAGCAGCAGCAGCCTCTTGGACGTGAGAAATCAGCCTCTGAGGAAGTCTTGCTGTGAGATCCCAAACTGGCCAGACATTCCTGGTGATGGGCCATGGATGGGAGGATTTGGGGCAGACAGCTGGGCTTGTGGGTAGACCAGAGCGGTCCCCCGAGTCTGTGTTAACCAGAGCACTCCGAGCTCGTGCCTCAACCCAGGCACGTCTGGGGCTCTCAGGGGCTGTTGCTGAGGCTGTCAGGCGGCTGAGCCCAGTGCTCAGAGCACGAGGAGCCCCTGTCTCCCGGAACCCCTAGTGTCCTCAGCTGCCCTCGGGGGCTGGGCCAGGGCTGGGTGGCCGGTCTCCCACGAAGCTCTCAACAAGTTCCAGGCCTCTTCTCCTGAGCTCAGATCCCATCCCCAGGCATCCCCCCTCCACATCCTTCAGAGCAGGAAGCTGGTGGGGGGAGCTTTCTAACTGACCTCCTCAGCCCTGAGCGCTGTCTAAAGGGCTCGGGGCTGCCAGCCACAGGGCCTGGGCGCCAGGTTTCCCAAAGAGGGTCAGAGTTGGTTCAGAAGCCCAGTGTGGTCCGAGCTGAGGGTTGGATTGGCTAGCCCAGCTGCCTCCTGGTCGCCTTTTTGACTGGCAGGCTGTCCCCTCTGCCTGGGTCACAGAGAGACGGGGGGCTCGGCCAGGAAAAGTGGTCTGGATGGCCCCTTGACATCGTCCCCAGGGTTTTTTAAAAAATGAGTTTCCTGGTAAGGAAGACTGCTCGGGCGCTGAGCAGGATTCTCGGTAGAGTCTCTCGGGTTTGCTCCGAGCCGACCAACGCCAGCAGAAACCACCCGGCCGTCTGTGTTCCAGCAGCGCTGGGAGCCGGCTTCCCCAGATGCAGTGTCAGCAGATGCGGCAGCCAAGCTCAGGGGTGTTTGCTTTAAGGCCCGTGCTGAGCCCCAGGGGTGGGAGTGGACGGGCAGCGGAGAACCCTGTCCTGTCTCTGTCCTGCCCCTCTCTCACTCGCGTGCCCTTGGGCCTCTCTGGCAGTGGCTGGTGCCACAAGGGGTGCAGAAGGGCTTATTCCTGAGCCACACCAGCCAGGTCCTCTGTCAGGTGGACAGGAGGCCAACAGAAGGTCATCACCACAGCAGTGAGGAGCCCCAGGTGGTATCGGGAGATGACAGCTCCTCAGGGGATAGCCTGGGGGGGGGGTCGGGAGGGGTCAGGAAGGGGGCTTCTTTCCTGCCACCTGCCAGCACTTCTGGGACTGAAGTCAGTCTGGGCAGCTGGGTCCATAGCTGGAAGACCTGGCCTAGGCCAAGGGCTGTGGGAGAAAGTGGTCAAGGAGGTAGAGGGTGGGGAGGAGAAGAGACCAAAAGCAAAGTGGAAGACAACTCCAGGCCCAGGCCCAACCCCTCTGACCACTTCCACGTTCCCTTCAGTTTCTCTGGGTCTATGAAATGGGCGTCGCTGGGAGGTCCAGCGCACAGGTTGCTCCTGGCACGGGGCCGAGTGCTCAGCCTGGTCATTCCCAGCTAAGGCGGGTCATGGTTCCCCTTTGTGTTGGGTTGCTGAGCCCCACCTGACCGGTGTGGGGTGTTGGATGGAGAGTGGGGACTGGAGAGCGAAGAGGGGCCTTGGTGATGAGGAGCTGTGGTGCCAACCTTCCCAGGGGGAGAAGCCATGTAGAGCAAAGGAGGGGCTGGGGCACTGTTGGAGCGCAACCATGGCTAGGTGGCGAGGGCACTCTGCTTGCGAAATCTCATGTGCACAAGGCCTGGGGGGGCTGCCTGGCCCCTGGGTGCTGCAGAGGGTAGCAGTCAGGAGACCGCATTGGGGGGCAGGGCCTGGACTCGCTCTCCCTGGGATTAGTGGGGTCACTGGCGCAAGGGGCCCTGCCAGGAAGACTGGATTTTGCTCTGTGCTGCCCTCTGCATTCTTGCCTGGCATCTGGGCCAACCTGTGAGCTGGGGAGGAAGAAGGCTTCTTGCCTCAGAAATGCTCTCAACTGGCTGGGGTGGCCTGGCTATAGGGCCTGGCTATAGTGGCCTGGCTGGGGTGGCCTGCTTGGGATGGCCTGCTTGGGATGGCCTGGCTGGGGTGACTGGGTAGATATGCAGACAAGTTTGGACTGGCAGCTGCTGCC
>PVHY01015560.1:0-35763 GCA_004024945.1 Uropsilus gracilis | reverse complement strand
TATTTCCGCCAATATGAGTTTTTCCAGCTCCATCCAGGTCGCTGCGAATGACATGTGTTTGTCCTCCTTGATGGATGCGTAGTATTCCATCGTGTATATGTACCACATTTTTTTTAGCCAATCATCCGTTTGGGGGCATTTGGTTTGTTTCCAATTCTTTGCAACTGTAAACAGGGCTGCAACGAACATGCGCGTACACAGTTTCCATTTTTAAAAGCTAAGAACACTTGTCCACTTATTAGTATATTAATTCTACTTAAATGGAAAGTGAAAAAAGGAAAACAGTATTGTGCTTCCATTGACTGCTGATTACTTTCCACTGATTTGTATTCTAGTAAACCTTTTCATAGACACGGGGATTATGTGTGTCACAGCCAGGGGAGTGTCTTGTCAGACAGCTCTTTCCACACCCTTTGTTTATTTTCTCCTCCTAACCCAGCTCAGCTGTCACACTGATGCAAAACAGGAGCTACTAAGTAGAGCTGTTCTTCCTAAGCTTTTCCAGGAGTAGGAACAGTGGTTAAGTGTTTGGGCCTTAATGAACTTTCCTGCTGAGATTCATGCGGCCTTCGCATACCTCATGAGTTAAAAAGTGAGCTGCAATGTTTAACAAAGTGATGAGCAGGCAGTTAGCTGGAAGGTGCTGGCCAGCTTGAAAGGAAGATTTTTTTTTTCCCTTAATGAGTAGAAATACAGAGAATCTGCTATGGAAAATAAGAACTTAATTCTGGTAGAATGACAGACTTTGAAAGAAACTCAGGATCTCAAGAATTGCATTGTCATTTAACTTATGACTTACAACCCTGTAAAAAACACAATTTGCAAGGTGTCGGTGATTTCCATGTGTTTATATAGAAAACGGACACATCTGATATGTTTATACTGTAATTGAAGATTAAATTAGGCTAATTTTTGAAAAAGCATTTGCCTTCTTGGAGTTTTTTTGATTTCTCTCCTCTTCTCAGATTCTGCCTTGCCATATTCAATTCCAATGCAAATTCTGCTGGCTGTGCCTACACAATTATGTCTAAAATTTGACCACTGCCTCTACTGCTGTTACCCTTGATCCTGAGCCAGACCACTAGCTTTTCTCACCTGGGATTTGTTAAGGTCTCCTGACTGTTCTCTCTGCTTCTGACTGTTCCTTGCCATTAGTAGAGTCAATATTTTCAAACTTGAGTCACATCAGATTATTTCTAGTCTCAAAAGACTGCAATGGTTTGCCATTAAACTCAGTGGGTAAGTTAGAGCTTTACCACGCTTTACAGGGATTTAGCTGGTCTCACTCCCTATCCCCTGCCACCCATTCACCCCTCAGGAAATGCTCTGGGTTGACTCTCAACCAAGTGAGTCTGTTAGATCATCACTCAGGTTTCGTTGTTTCCTTAGGGCCTTCGTATCCCATCACCTCTCCCAGGACCTTATTTTTGCCTCTTCTGTCCTTTATTATTTATATTGATAATTGATCTCTCCTCAGTAGGAGTTTAATTCTCTTAGGTTAGGGACTTTGTTCTGTTTTTCTCTGCCTGGCATAGGATCAGTGCTCAGTAAATACTTGCTGAAAAGTTATTATGACTACCAAGAAGAGAAGTTTTGACAACATGCTGTGAAAACTTTTAATGTTGAAATCTTGAATTTGGTGATTTTTCCTATTTTTCATGCTTAAAGGAAACATGCCTAATAAAACAACTCTAGAATATTGTACTTGAATACATACATTAATTTATTTTGTGTTGAAACATTTAGAAGTCTTACGTTTTAGTTTGACCTTGTGCTTTTATTTTTTTAACAGTTTTCCATTTTTTAATGCATCATATGGAAATTACTCATGTGGCTTCTCATTAGAATAAAGCCAATTTTTGTATTCTGCAAAGCAAAGTAATATTGAGTACAGTAAATGCCAGCTATGTGTAACTTCTGAGAAAAGAGTCCTCGTGGTAAAAATTTTCTATAGAAGAGTTAATATTAGGTGTAGCAGTTTTTAAGTCTTTTAAACTTTTGATGCTGTATTTTCAAAATTTCAGCTTCTGTTTTCTCAAGAAAAATGTAATGTGTATCATTTCATGTCTGAAATAATTCAGTTCAAAGAACTTAAGTTTTAATACCACATTACACTATTTATATTTATTGAGGTCTAGGACTGTTTGCTTCCTTGATATGTCTCCATGCTTAGTTTTCATGGTTTTATGGCATTTTAAATTTAAATTTTATCTTATATTTTTTTGTCACATTATCACCCCTGTGCATGGGACCCAGATGACTGAACTTTATAACTGAGGCCTGTATGTTGGCCAGAGAAGGCCTGACATGTCTTCATATGAATCAATAACACATGCTCTTCATACCGTATAATATCCATTGGGACTTTTCCGAAACTTTTCCCTCTCATTTCCTTGCCTGCATTCCAGGTGTTATTGTCATAGAATTTAGAGCTAGGAGAGTCAGACTGAGGCTGTTGCTTTGTTCTTCTTGCTGGCCCCAGGAATGACCTACAGCTATTACATCTTCACAGCAGGTATGTACAGCTTCTGGTGAGGGTACTTCCTCTTCATACACACTGCTGTACAACATAATTGTCCCACAGTCACCCCCTATCCCTGTTCACAGTCATTAAAGTAACTATTTTTTTTCCCTTTAAGGTACTTCGGTGGGAGGTTAGGTTTTTAAAAACATTTTAACAAAAGTAGGAAATGGTATAGAGAAGAATCTTCCTTCATACCCATCCTGTGTCATAGGTGCACTTGGTTGTTCTTTAACCCTCTGAACTCTTTTAATCATTACTACAAAAGACTTCACTGGGGTCTTGGGCAACGGATAGGTAGGTGGGATGGTTCTGAAGCCAGATGGCTTTCCAACTAAAAAAAGAAAGGATTGTTGTAGAAGTGAAATTGTGAAGGCGTTAAACAACTGTCATCTGCGTGAGGGAATCATTTCTTTGTAAGAAACCAAGTTTGCTTAGTCTTTGTGTTCATACCTGGTGCTAGTATGTTTGTGAATAGTGCAAAACATCTTTAGAAGAGCTCATTTTGTAACACTGAAGATATACACTTGGGCTGTATTTTATGACTTTAAATCTTATTTTGTCGCATTTAGCTTTTTTCCCATAGATTTGATTTAGACTATAGGAGATTTCATTTCTATTAAGATTGCTAACACTGGCAAGGCACTATTAGAGGCTGTTCTTGTGGTGAATTGCTCTAAATTGGTTTTATAGGAAATTTACCTATTTCCTTTCAGAGACTCCAATGGTACTACCAATTATATGCCTTTTTGGGGAGTTAATTTCTTAGACTTGGTTGAATAATTCAGTGATTGAATAATATTAACTGTTTTGCTTGAGGCTATTAGTGTGTGAGGGCGAAGGTAGAGAATATGAGAATGAATCAGAATTAGAAGATTAGCCGAAGATGGGAGTTGGGGGTACAAAGGGGAGCTAGTAACTGTTGATAACCACTAGAGGCCTCTCTTCAGCTGGGTTTCATGATTAATATCACCAGGCTTTCATACTGGGGCCTGGTTCTGTCACTATAGAGTAAGCAAATTTTAGCATTCCAGTTCTTTGACTTTAGACTATATATTATAATGTAACCCAAATATTTTCTTTAATGCATACATCAGAGCCACTGGTGATCTCTTGTGCTGAAAACAAATTAGATTTTCTCTCTTCTTGTCTTTTTCTCTCTAAATAAGCTTTTAGTAAAAGCATGTAATCAAAGAATATGGTCAGATGAAAATTATACAGCTCCTTAACAGGACAAGACTATTCAGTTTTAAAATAATCGCTGAAATTGCTATATTTAATTGCTATATTTAATCTTTGAGAGTAGTTTTTATTTTTCTGGTGGTAGACGCTAAGTTTTTTATAAGTTGTATGTTAGCTTTGCGTATTTCTTTCATGATTATCCTAAGCTCCTAATATCATCTTGTGCAGTGACCCGTGGCCAATTCTTTTGTATTCCAGGAAAAGAAGAAGCTTTGCATATTTTATTTATTGTTCTATCCCTAATAGTCTGAAGAGTGTCTGGAATATAGAAGATACTCAGTAAATATTTGTTAAATGATCTTGTTGAATTTCAAGAAACTACTTAGTAATATTTAGTTTTATTTAGCGACAGAACTGAAAAGGGAAACTGATAATTCCTGTAGGAAAAAGAAAAAAAAAACAAAACACCGAGAATAGCAGTCCTGTCACCTGGTCTGTTTTGGTATAATTTATGTTTTAAGTATGTTTTGAAAATTAAAATAATAACTGGGTTCTGGTTTCACTTTGTGTAATGTATATTTTATATAACAAGGCTTAACATGGCACTTGGGGAACAGAAAGTGAAGAAAGTTTGAATGACACATTTTATATGCATTTCCTTTAGTATCCACCACAGTTCTTCTAATTCTAACTGTTATCATCTTGTAGGTGAGAAGGCTGAGGTTTATAGAAGGTAGAGTAACTTGCTCCAGGACATGCAGCTAGTGAGGGAGCATTGACATTACCTAGATGACTATGGTTTTCATTACAGCATGCAGCTTCTCATGCAGTGTTTGAGTACAATTTGTAAATATTTTTCAGATGTGATAAAATAACTATGATTTATGATGTGAGCTGAATATAGCTTGAAAATATAAAAGATACTGACAGTAGGAATGCATTTTCTGGGACTTATGTGCTTAGTTTCTATTTTGTCCTAGGCTTTCTGTCAGAACTGTAAAAGTTGTGATTTAGTCCCTTCAGTTACCCTGTGTACTGAGAATTCTTACTCCCATTTTAGAGATCAGGTAGCTGAATCTTAGAAAGATTAGAAACTTCCCCAAGTCACTCAACTAGTGAGTGGTAGTATTTGGTAGAAATATAGGTCTTAAATTCTTGAACCTTGATATTTTCATAGTATGAATACCTTGTGTTAAAATATAGTTTTATAGTTAACTAATCTTGTGCATTCAAAGTTATTATTTGAGTTTTGCTGATGAAATATTTCTAAATTTGAGCTTGCAATGTATTTGAGAACATCTCAGGAATTTTCTTTCATATTTGCCCACCTTTATAGCACTTTAAAAAAAATCACTTTTCTAATTACTATATTCACCTTATAAGTCACACTACATTTCATTTCATAAGGTACCTTTCCCCTCTCCTCTATTTGGTTCTGGAGAAAGCAGATTAAATGGTATTATTATATAGTTCTATTTCTAATCATATTGATATACTTTCAATGTAGCCTTATATGTACTCATATTATTTGAGAGTGCTCAAGATTTTAATTTCATTTAACTAATTTTCTTTTGCTATTAGTAGCAACAGTGAAAAAAATTAATTTACTTCACAATGAAAAAAATGTCATAGGAACAATGTGTTCTTAGTTTTGCATTTTAGGTGTAATATAAGAAATTCACATTTGTTGACTTGATATTCTTTTTTTATTGATTGCTATTTAACTTTTCAACTAACTGGTATTTATACTTTAAAATTGGTAGCATTTATTTAATATTTGATAAGATTTTATTTGGTAAGATTGTATTTCTTTTACCTTGGTTTTTGTAGTATCTATTATAACTTAAATTAAAATGTTATTAAATATTGGATATTTAATATTGAAACAAGGGCTAGAAAAAAACTCCAAAATTGTATTTACCTTTCCAATTTATATAAACCAAAACTGAGACCACACTATCAGTCATGGATAATCAACCTTTCTAAATAAATACTCTTTATAGCATACTTCTGTTGCTTTTCCTACCAGAATTTTTTCTCTATTCATTCATGCTTTATATCTTTAATTAAATTGAGTAGCGGTTCCATGTCTTAAGTTTATATTTCAATATTTTATGTATTTTTGTGAAGTTGTGAATAATGTTAATATGTTTTTTTCTGCTTCTCCTTCCTCCATCTTTTTTCTTTTCTGAATGTGGCAGTAGAAGAATGAAAAAAAAAAAACATTAAAACTATATATTAACATGTCAACAACACATGTGGTACAGTAGAACTTAAAATTCAAAGCAACATTTTCCATGCCTGACCCTGGCCCACTCCCTGAACCTAGCTGCTTTTAGCCATTTCTCTCTGCTGTTCTTCTAATGATGACTTCCATATCTCCCAGTAATACTTTGACAAGTATTTTGGCTGTAATGCAATTTGTTATGCTTGTCCTGTATTCTGGACAGTGACTCATGAAAATAATAGAGTATATAGAAAAGGCAGGTTGTGCAGACCGCATTAAAACCTATACAGCTTTATAACTAGAGTAAGGAAGGTTTTGCACTAGTGTCAGGAAGGACTGAACCTGCTGAATTATGGAGTTAAGTACAAAATGCATAAAAGTTGGGAGAACCACATAATGAACACTTCTAAAACACAGCAGATGGACTGAACTGAGCCAGGAAGCTTAGTGTCTGAAATTGTATTTCTCTAAGACCCTCAATAAGCTTGTGGTTATGATTTTTTCTGAGTTTCTTAGTGGCATAAAAGCATGTGCTGGGCCAATGGCATGTACATTAACTTGACTGGCTCAGTTGCCACTGCCTCTGACCTGAAAATAATTTCATACCTTATGCCAAAAAAGTGGGCTCCCTTGCTTAGTGCTTTCCCTCAAAAGTCTCATTGCTGAACTAGGTTTGTTCATCTACATTTTATCTTAACAGTGATGGGGACTGGGAAACAATTATTTTTATTCTACCTTGTGAAAATGGTAATAACAATACCAAAATGTGAAGAATATGTTCCAAAGCTTTGGGTTAAGCTAAGAATATGAGATGTTCCAAAAACACATGCACATGTGTGTATATATGCATCTTCATGTGTATCAGCATATGTCTACCTTCAGTTCATTTTAGAATTTATTCCTTATGATGGCACATAAATGCTCAGTGTGCTTGTCCTACTTATTATCTTGACCCCCTCTCCCCAATTTTGAGTTATTTCTTTGACCATTTACATTTTGATTTACATTATGTATTTAAATGTTTTTATCTTAAATGCTATTAACTCTGTCAGTAGTTTGACCTTTTACTGTGTCATTAAATGTGACATTAATATCGTCTACCTCTGTCTCTACTTTTCCCCTTCCAGTTCCCATTTTCTGTCAGCTATTTATTCTACACTGGAAAGACTGATTATATTTAATTCTGTTCTAGAATCATAATTAAAATTTCCAACCTTATAGGTTGATTTTAAAAGTTAAAAACTGTTAACTTTCTTGATATTATGGTAACAATTATTTTTTATCAACAAGCTGACTGGGGGTAAGAGTTTTCTTTTTACTTCAGTTTTAGTCTCTGCCACTGCACCATTCTAAAAAGATGGGTTTTGGCCTCTGGATCAAGCAGTTTGCCTTTTCCTAGGATGCTTCAATTCATCAAAATCTCACTATATTCTAAAATTGTTTTATTTGAGTGATGGCTGCCTTTTAGACTCCCCTGTGGCAGAAGTTGTGTAAATTCAGCACAATGTTTTTGTTTGAAGGTTAATGAGTAGGAACAATATCCTTAAGTGGAAAGGACTACTTCTAGATGTGCAAACGAACTACAGAACTACAGACTTGACTCTTTCACAAATTTTGAATAGGCCTAACTTTGCCCACAGCTCGAATGGTTTTATCAGAGTCTAGTTTCTTTGCCTGAATTGTATCTGGGGTCAAGGAGGAGGAAAAATAGATCTAGGAGAAGAGGGTCAAATGGTTTAGCTGTTCTGCTTAATTCCCCTGTTTCCATTCCCAGTTCATACATTCACCTTCCACATCTGCTGATGAACCCATCTGGGCCCAGTCTCTGGGGGAGACTAATTTCCTCTTATGCACCTCCCTCCCCTACCTTGATCATATGTGTTTGGGCCTTAGTTTTCCTTATTCTTAGTTTACAATTTTGTCGCTACTCACAAGAGACTGGTTTAGGTTTCTTTTGTCTTACTCCCTTTGTTGTACTTGCAGTTAAAGGGTTTTTCCTTTTGTGTTCATTTCCTGTCTTGGGAAAGAAGAGAAACTTATATTCCATCCATCATCTTGAGTTGGAGTGCTATTCTGTTACATATTTTTTCATTTTTTAACTGGAAGCCTGATTTGTGTATATCAGTCTATATATGGTTGTTTCACCAAAACCTTACTCATATCTATGGTTTCTTAGTTGTTTTTTCTTGCATTTTCTAGTTAGTAATATTATTCTGCAAAGAAGACTAAAATTTATTTCTTCTTTTTAAACCTATATACCTATATATACCTATATATCATTTGACTAATTTACTGAATGATGTTGAATGACAGTGATAATAAAAGATATTACATATATTTTTTAACACCCAATCTTGAACTGGTTGAATGGATACCTAGAATATAGAAAGTCTCAAAATCATTATATAGTTTTCTGACTTACTGAAAAGCTTCCTGTATAGGCAGTGTTTTTGAATGAGCATATTTGGCATTTATACTCTGAGTATTTCTTACACTTGTTTAACCAGTAACCATAATTCAGAATTGCATACGAGGCAAAAGGGAAAATTAGTGTTTTAACACACTAAATTCTGCTAGTAGTATTTGCCAAATTTTTCATTGCAAAGACAGTAAATCACTACTAAGGAGCAAAACTAATATTATTTATTGAGAGAAATCCAGGAAAGCAAGGCATTTAACAAGCCATGGGTCTGTACTTAAGATTCTTTAAGAAATCCATGTATGGACTATAGTGGAGGTGCTTGGGAGCTTGGGTGGTAGAAGTGCTACGTGGATACACCGAGGGGGAGTCCTATACGGTCAAAATACTAATACGTATGTCAAACAATAGTACTGCCGTTTGAAAAAAGAAAAAACTGTATACATATTAAAGCAGATTCATGACATGAAAGTTCAGAATATAGAACTGGAGCTATTTAGTGCAAGTTGCTCAAAGTAAAAATGTTGATATACTCAAAGTAAAAAAGTTGATATCAATTTTATCTTTAAAGTGACTATTTCTTTATATAACATGGGTGGACCTAGAAGGAATCATGTTAGCGGAAATAAGTCAGAAAGATAAATACGGGATGGTCTCACCTATACGTGGGACATAGGGGAAACAAACAAAAAAGGACAAGTAAAATTTAAAACTGTCAACAGAACTGTAGCATTAGAGCAAGAGAGGGGTGGGATAAAATCGATGGAGGGATGGGCACAGGAGATTAAGATGATGGTTCACCGGGGGGACAAGGTGGTAGGAGAACCCTGGGGAATATAATGATGTAAAATGTGTGTGTGTGTGTAATCAAATAAAAAGATAAATTCATAACACATAAAAAATAAAGTGACTTTAAAACCAGCTGCAACTGCAAGAGTTTTCTCTTGTCATTGAGATATGCTAGTGGGAGACACTTGATCATCTATCTGAAAGAGGGACTAAAAGAGGTAGAAAATGGCTGAAATAGTCTCTTCTGTGTCTAAGAATTTATGAACATAAAGAACAGCTTTCATGAGGCATTTTCAAATGGAATAAACTTTGCATTTTAATTAAACAATGTAATAAAAAACAGACATTTTGGTGGGCACCGTGCAGGTGACTCATCCTGCCCCCTCTGCAGCCCCATCATGATCGTGTCGCCTCCATCTGCCTCTGGAGGGTGGGTGGGATGGAGCCACAGGGTTTGGTCTGGAGAGGCTGTCCCAGCCTTCGTGCCATGCCACACGGGTCTCTGGCTGCCTGCTCCCTCTGTGGCCTGGACAGCCTGGACTTCAGCTGCCACTGTGCCCGTCGCATGACTGCTTTCGTCCCCCTATGTGTTGGGGGTGGGATGTGGCCTGGGGTTGGTTCCAGGGCTTGCTTGCCGCACACCTGAGACCTGCCAAGAAATAGGGTTCAGTAGGTGGTGGTGGGGGTGGGAGAGTTTGGGGGGTGGGGGGTGTGTTTGCCACAGTCCCCTCTTTACCTCCACTCCAAGTAACCCACACCAGCAATAGTACAACAAGATGAACTTCAACAGAAGCAGAAGAGGCGAAGAACAGCAAGAAAGACCCTAAAAGCACCCTGCCTCTAAGGCAGGACTCAAAAAGAGCAAGGCAAGTTCACAGAGCACCGAACTGTGAGAACAAACATAAAGAACTACACCTACTATGTCACTGGGGAGCTGTGACCAAATACCCGGCACAGAGATGCTGTCAATGAGGAACTGCACACCCCCTACACCCCCTTTGCCAGAGGGAGGATGCCTGCAGAATGTCACTGTCCCCACAGCAAGGCTCCTAAAAAAGAGACTAGGAGACCTACCATCAGCTGATGGCTGTCCCCCTCGACGAGCAGCTCTACCGAAACATAAAGCTGGAAGTCAGGTCCCCAAAGCCAAAGACCTGAAACAAAATGGGATGGAGCAACAAAATGGGGCAGAAAACAATAGAAAGAACAGCCATCCAGAAACAGGAAGCATTGATACAAGCCAAAGGTGCTTCAATTGGCCTATGAAGGAAAAAAAGACTAAAGGGCTAAACATGGACAAACAAACAGAAAGGAGGCAGAGACCAGAGGGGGTGTGATGGGGTGGGGTATTCCCATGGGGATCAGCAATTATGCAATCATGTACAAAATCCAAAAATAAAAAATTATAATGAAAATACACACATTTTTAGAAGGTATCTTTAGA
The DNA here is from genome assembly GCA_004024945.1 of Uropsilus gracilis. Classification (NCBI taxonomy): domain Eukaryota; kingdom Metazoa; phylum Chordata; class Mammalia; order Eulipotyphla; family Talpidae; genus Uropsilus; species Uropsilus gracilis. Next base: position 25,181 of record PVHY01015560.1, on the reverse strand, counting down.
AGGTATCTCATCTTTCACTTGGGGTTTTCCTTTCATAATTTCAATAAAATAGTTTGTCTTAAGAAAAATGACTTGCATCTATTTTGCTAGCTTTATTTCTTTTTGATTTTAGTAAAATGCTTATTATTTCTCCAGTTTTATAAGTAGATCAGACATCCACTAGATGTCTGATTCTGATGGCTTTTTAATGTCTATCCTGGCTTCTTAATAACATCACTGGCACTGTCTTTTTAACTTTGTGCAGTTTGCTGCTGTCACCACTGTCTCCATTCACCCATCTCCAAATCACTTGCAGTGTTTCTTTCTCCACTGTTTCTTTCCTTTTGCTTTACTCTACACTTCATGATTTCTTTCTGGGACATAATATCCTTTTTCTACCTTGAAGCCTCTCTTTTTTCTAAATTGAGGAACTGCTTGTTTGCTACTTTATAGTTCATTTCTGTTGGTGGTCTGATGTTACCCTCAAGACAAAATGTACAATCTTAAGTATGTCATTAATTGTTCTCCTGATGGACCCTCTTTTTTTTTTTTATAAATTTTTTTTACATTGTCATAGTGCTGTCTTATGTCATTTTCTGCCATCTTCCCCTCCCACACATATATGATAGTCCAGTGAACCAAATTACTTGTAATTCTCTGAGAACATCCTGTTCTTTTTTATGCTATGCCTTGGCATTTGCTGTTTCCTCTTCCCCTTCTTCCCTTGAGTAGATCTGAAGTCTGATTATTCTTCCTAATTCTTCCTAGAAGAATTTCCTCTTCTATGAAGCTTTTCCTGACCTGTTTTCCCATTGTCTTTTAAGTCTGTGTTAGAATTCCACAGTGTTCGCAGGAAATCCTGTGTATACCTCCCTCAGAGCAGGTTCTCCTGTGTTGTAGGTTTTAATGTCCTTATTTGTTTTTCTCACTAGACTCTACCTTTTATCTTTCCATTTTCACAACTGCTCAAGTTGTAGCAGTATATAGTAGATAAGAACTGAAACTCATTGGCTTCATTCTATTTAAACATTTCACTTATGCAGAGGAAAAGTTTCTTTAGCGTGTCAGTTTTCAAGATGTAGGTATGCAATGAAGTAGGTAGAAGACTTCTGAGTAGCTTGAAGTTTGTTCATAAAAGCATATGCATCACATATGCACGCATGCACAAACACACACCAAATTCTATAGGAGAAGCTACAGGACCTTTTATAGCTCTTCAGCTTTTATTTACATAAAATCCTAAGGAATCTTTTACTTAGTGTAGTACCTTGCATTAGATTAGAAAGAAGACATTAGGAGATGATATGTATTGATAGTCTAAAAACAAGGAACTTTATAGGAAACAGAAAAAAACAGAAAGTTCATGATATATATATTTAAATACAGCAGTTTGTCATCATTTAATATAGAAACAAGGTAGACATTTACCTTGATAGCACAGTGTTATAACTGATGCTCCAAATTCCATCTGTCATCATAAAGAGATTAATTTCTCTTGTATATGCTGTGTTTGAAATACATTATTGCTTAAAGGTACGAGTGGGGAGAAGGCTCCAGTATGTTGAATAACTCAGCCCCCTGCAGTGATAGATAAATGAGTTCTTGCTGAGTTTCTTTCAAAAGCTGCAGGGTACTAGTGCTTTGCTTCTAATCATTAATTTCCCTCTGGTTATATTCACATTACTAATAATGTTGTATAGTGATCTGCTGTTAGGGCATTTTTCTATTAATTTCTGATTTCCCATGACACATTTGGAAAATAATAAAACGACCCCTTTCTTTTGGCTTTATTACTTTTTCTTTCGTTCTGTTAATGATGGAACTGCTTATGAATTTTCAGTGGAATGCCCCGTATATCATTAATTCTGTCTATTTTGTTTTAACTCCGTCCGACATATTCCAAACTTTTCTTTAGCTGTTTGGTGGGGAGACAAAGGAGGAGATTAACTTCATTTTTGTGCATTTTGATACTGAGGTGTGACAGATACCATGTGTGGTAACACTACTACAAGTGCCTGTGCTGGAACTATTCATCTTCTTGGTGTGAATAACTTGAGACATATTTCTTATGTTTCTCTGTGTGGTTAATCTCCTCCAGGGGACACTGGGCTGGTGGTGCCAAAGGGTGGAGGGAGGTTTACTAATCTGTAAAGTTGCCTTTTATCTGAGAATCTAGTTTCTCATTAGTATTTCTGACCAAAAGGATAAATGGTTGGAAATATGGATTTTTGTTTTTAATTAGTCTCTCTAGGGATGAGAGGCTTATTTTTGAAGAATGGAATTTTAAGGAAGCCTGACAACTTCAGTTTCCATGTGACTGAAAAATTTTGGCAGATGAAAAAGGTTTCACAACTAGGAGCTTGAGCCAGACTTTCCAGTGGCTAAGGTCTTTGGGAGTTAGGCTCATGGGTAACCTGTACTTCTCAGATCACAGCAGTTCTTTTTAGGGGTCTGCTTATGAGCATTTATGTTCCTTACTCCTTAATGACTCCAAAGGCTCTGTGGGTGGAGTGGGGCCAGGATTTACCTTCCTGTTATTTGCATTCTAGAAGTTTCACTCTTGCAGCCCCTGTTTAATCATTTTGATCAGTTCAGTTAATATCCACCACAAGCATAAGGCTACCTACTGCTTCATTATTTCTACAGGAAAGCTGTTTTCCTCTTCTCTTTTACCACCATAAAATTGCAAATCTATTGTATTGTGACAGTCTTACAGCTTGAAAGACAGATTTGATGTTTCCCCCCAAGATCCTGTAGGAAAATAGAGAAGTAGCCAGAAGTGAGCAGATTGGAAACCACCCAGTTGAGTTCCCTGTGTACTTCACTGTAACATCCTGACAGATGCTCATCAAGTTCCTACTAGATGCTTCCCACCATGAAATGAGCAACTGGCTATTGCCTGCAGTTCTTGTTGTTATAAGGTTTTCAACTGAAATGTACTTTTCAATCTAGCTTATACCCATTCTTAGTCTACTCTTTTGTAAGGCTAGGTTTGTAACTCATCTATGCTACTTGTTTTCAGATATCTGGATAGTTTCCAAGCCTCCCTCCCTGTAGCCTTCTCACATTTAGGCTATATATCTGGTCCATCCTACTTCACTTGTTCTTAAGTCTTCCTATCTCTAAATTCCTCTATGGACTGACTGCTGGTCTTTGGATTTTGCTCTCAGTTAGTGAACTTGCTAACTTAGAATGACTTAGAAACTATATTTCATACATTGCTTGTCTAATCAAATGTTTAATAGAATTTGTTTTCTCCTAACGCCTGAGTCCTGTCTGTTCTTTCTGTGCATCTGCTTTGAATAACTGAAGAGGTGGTGAGTTCCATATCTTTTGGATTTGCCAGGCATCTGCACATACGTCAGGTACATTGTAGAGAAAAACAGTGTGTGGGAAGTATGGTGTCCTTAACAAAAGGAAACTTTAATGGCTATTTTTGAAAACACCTTTATGAAAAACCAACTATGAAATACAGGTTTGTATTAGAATGTTTAATATTGTGACTAATCCATGGGTGACTAGTTTTCTCTTAGATGGACATTTAGATGTCTTTGTTCATTGACTGCTCACCAAATAATCTTGTAAGAATATTTTGCATCAGAAAAGATGGCATATTTTGTCAATTTTTTTTAAGTTCACAAAAATTCCACCAACATATTTTATCTTCCTGTAAATATAATAGCTCTTTCATTTTTGCCACAATTGTGGATAGTTTATACCCATTCTTTATGGAGTAATTATTGATGATAATGCAACTAGATTGTTACAACCTCCCTCCCCATTTAGTATTATTATTAGCATTACTTTGTTTTTTTAAGCAACTTTACTTACGTCCCTTCCCAACATAATATTAGCTATGCTTTGTTAACATGATCCTACCATTTTTCAGTGATATTTTGGTAAATGACATATTGTTTACTCCTCCCCCTAAAATCTTTGTTAAAATAAATATAACTTTACTATATAAATTTGGAGTTTAGTAGCTGATGGATTTTGCCAAATTATGGCACTGAAAGTCCTAAAAAGTCTATTTTAGGACAGGCAACTCTTTGTGACTATTAACAACTTTCCACTCTAATGTATATAATCTTACTTTTTTCCATGAGGTAACTTCTGAACTGTGGCTCTTGTGAGATATTTAGTTCAATGATATGTTGTTTATGAGGACATTCAATGAGCGGGTTCTTGTGTTACAAGGAAAAGATGTTAAAAAACCAAATCTTTCAAATAAATTGTGGTCTGTAACAGTTCCACCCTTGGGGAGGGAGGCTCATTGAAACTTCCATGACTATTAATCTTGAGAAACAGCATACATGGTCTTTTTGGACTGGAGCCTTTTGACATCTTATCAAGCCAGGACTTCAAAAGTAGGATCAATTTGCATCCCTTTATTACCCACTGATCAAAACAAAGATGGTAGGAGTACATGGAAGGTTTGTTGACAAGTAAGTGTAAGGAATGAATCATGAATTTTTCTTTTATCTTGATTTTTATCACTGTCTTTCCAAAGTCACTCACTAGACATATACAATAAGAAATTGAATTCACTTTGATCACTTAGTTTGTTTTGGAGAATGAGTAAAGAAAGGCTTCCAGCTGGAGCTGTCCATTTTTTTCTGTGGCAGGCTTCTGCCTTTAGCCTTTTTTGAGAATGACTTGAATTACTCCTTCTTTCTTTTGCTACCATTAGGCATACTGTACCCTGGTTTTTATAACCTTCAGGCTATGAAGCTGACTGCATGGTCTGGTTCCTGCAGAGTTCTTGGGTGGGGAGAGGGATCTCAGTCCTGGTTTTCCACTGGTTGCTGGATGACCTTGGGCAAGTGAGTCAACCTCGTCTCTGTTTACTTTTCTACTTTATAAAACTGAGACTTTTTTTCTGCCTTTAAAATAAGTTTGCAACACATAAAGAAAGGTAAGTAGCTGTTTCTTGAGTGAGTTATCACCTCTCTGGATACTCTAGATGCTCTAGTAGGGTGACTTTTCAGGTTATTAAAATAACTGGAACAAAAATACTCTAAATGGTTTCAGTATATTCTGGATTACCAAAATAAAAATGGAAGATGTAAGTCTGCTTTAATTTGTAATAAATTATTTCAGTCTCTTTTGAGGAAAAGCAATGTAGTTGTTCATATAAATTGTGTTCTAATATTACACAACTTAATGGGACATGAAAGGTTTGTTTACTCACTTAAACTCCCTTCAGGGAGTCTAGATCATTTCTGTAAGGTCATCCACAGTCATCCATTTTCTGAATTTTTAAACTACATCAGGGTTATTTCAAATCTTTAGGCCTCTCACTTTTTAATTTAATTTTGCTGTGTTTAAAAATAGTAGATGAATTTGGCTCATCCTGGAAATGCATTTGGATTCCAGTTTACATAAATTTAATTTTTGTTTTTGTATCCCAGAGGCATTTCTACTATGCCCTTAAAATATTACTAGCTCATTATTTGGGTGCCCTATAAACTAGAAAATTCAGTAACCTGAGAGGCAGTCTCAAGTTAATAATGCAATCTACTCTTAGGTATATGACCATAAAACCCCTTAAAATGAATTCTCTGTTTATGGATCTAAAAGTGTTGTACTTTAGATAGCCAAAGCCTCATTGAGAAAGTTTTGAAAATTCTAAAACTCTTATCTAATAAGCATAAGTCCATGACTCATTATAGTTCTCTTGAATCTATTCCCATGAGCCATAGAAAGAACTCACTGTAAGGTCTTGGAAATATTCTTTCTTGTGACTGTGGGATGACAGAGTGGTTGATTTTTCCAACCACCATATGTGGTGATTAGGCTCTTCGGAATGACTTTGGGGTACTCTCTGAACAAGCAGCAACAGCCGTCCAAATAACTTATAATAAATAAAAGATGTAAGATTCCGTCCCCCCCAACCCCCCCATGTAAAGTTCAAATAGTAGAGGAATAAATTTCAAGTGAGCTCTTACAGGGAAATTTTGGGCATGCCTACATGGACTAAGAAATTGGTCTTGATATTAGAAATAAACAAACTCTTCTCCTGTTTTTCAGTAAGAATGGTTCATCTTAATTTTGTTTTCATGATTTCTGATACTTCTTAGAAAATTCATTAACTGATAAAAGTTAAAGTGGATTTCTGGCCTGTTTACTTTAGTGTACTTCTGGCCTGTTTGCGCTGTTGTAGAATCTTTGTTTCCTATACTCAAAAACACTTAAGGAGATAGTACACTAAGTGTGGTTCATTTTCCCGAATGTTTAGTAACTGATCAAACTTTGCACATTAAATCATATTTCACAAATAGCAGAGTAAAATCTAATTCCTGAGTGACTTCTGGAAAAGTGGTATCTAAACCTGTGCCTTTGAGTTCCCTCTCAACCACCTAAAAAGAGAAACTTCAGAATTTTCAGGGATGTGTATATCCCTTCAAATCCCAGTGGTTTTGGGAGGAAAGGACAAAGAGGAATGGCAAGGATTTTTAGGGCAAATAAAAATACTATACTACTATAATAGATACAGATTTTATACATTTTCCAAAGCCACAGTGTCAATACCAGGTGAATCCTAGGGTGAACTATCGACTTTATGTGATTATGATATGTCAAAAGTAGCTTCACCTTTCATTTAAAAACAAAATCAAACCTACCATTTTGATAATGAAAGTTAATAATTGGGGAGGCCTGAATGTGGACAGGGAGAACATGGTATCTCTGTAATCAATTTTTTGCAGACCTAAAACTTCTCAATAAACAATAGTCCTTGGGTGGGTGGGGTGGGAGGGAGAGCAGGGAGCATCCCCAAAACCAGGGAGTTGACAGAAAATATCTCTGTATTTTAATTCTCTGAAAGCATTCTGGAATTTTAATCTAAAACTAACAAATTTTTGCTACTCTGGCCCTGAATTTTAGAAAAAAAAAAGAGAGATCTGGTGGTTCTGCCTTGAATGCTTAAGTACAAACTGACCTTTCACCTCACTTGTCCCTTGTCTAGAGTGACTGCAGAGAGGAATTCTGAAACTGCTCCTTCCTTTCTGTTCAAAAAGTGTTGCTTACTGCTCTGAACTATGTGGAAGTCTTCAGGGTATTTTTAAAAGTCATACACAAAGGGAAATTTTAAGTTTAGGCCATGCTAATTTTGATTTCTAGTCTTCTTGTTCTGTTACTAAGTCTCTCAACACTTTAGAGCTGTGGCTGTTGGGACTGCATTCTTATTTTGTTCTTTAAGGGGGGGAAGGCAAAAATATTGCATGTTTTGAGCTAATCATATATTTTACATAATACACATATTATAGAGTTGAAGAATAGTAAAACCTTACACTCTGAATCTGTAGTTAAAAGGTCAGAGGGAGGTGAGGTTGTGTTCATGATATGTCTGTTGAATTATGTGACTATACATAAACACACATTTAATTGTGCAACTACTTCTTTTAGTAAACCTGTGCTTTCTCACTTCAGAGAGTCCTTGTGAGTCCTGAGATTTCATCCATGAGATAGATAAGTAACAGAGATGTATTGGATGGATGGATGGATGGATGGATGGATGGATGGATGGATGGAGAAAGGCACTCCATCTGCTTTATCAATCATCTCACTGGCAGGATAAAACTCAGTTGAGTTCAAGGCTGCCTACTGAATTGTGAGGATTTTCTTTTGTACAGAAGAATTTCTTGGGTTAAAGTCAAGGATCTTGAAGGAGTGTTTATCTCTTTGACTTTTCTTGGAAAAGTCTTGGAGTTTAGCTAATTGTTTGTGAAAATGCAGTGAAACAGCACAACCCCATTGTAATCCCTCATATGTGATGTTACTTTTTTTTTTGAAACCTAAAATTTCCTTTGTTATATACATTTTTGGAGATGGTACATACTTTAGGCATCTGCAAGTAGAGACTTTTATATCTCCTTTTTCCAGAGACATGCCCTTCTTTGAATTTCTCTTTACATTTTCTAAACTAGGTTGTTTTATAGTGTAAGCAGTGCAGTCATTTACAAATAGCCATATGTAAAAAAAATCTGCCTTATGAGGTTTTCTCAGATTTGTTCTTTGTAAAAAATAAAGTTAAAGATAAAGGAATCTCATAATTGGGTCTTCACGTATCTGCTGACCTGATTTCCATTTATACTTGCTACTAAACCCTGTTACCACATCCTTGAGCTAAAAGCTTCCATTAGTGTAAATAGATTGCTGTACATATTCATGCCCTTTATAGGTCTAATCACTTCAAGATAAAAAAATCAGACATTCTATTGTTTTGTCTACTTTAGTAAAGAATGTCTCTAACATATAGTTCATGCTTCCCAATCTCTTTATTGTAAAGAAAAATTGGGTTACCTCTGTAAGGTTGTGCCTTGAATTATCTTCTGAACACAGAACAAAGCATTCCAGAGAAAAAACTTTCGTTTGTTTATAAAGTTACTCAAATACTTGGAGTTTTCTGCCCAGATCATGCGGTTTTCAGAAAGAGAAGGTAGTTTTAGGAAAACTATTTTCTGCATCTACTTTCTTTTTAATGTTTTGATTGTATATTCACCTTAACTAGAAATTTATTTTCCATTTAAAATGTTATTTACTTTCTCTTCTCAGAGACTCATAATATTTTAAGTATCTAGATATTTTCATATGACTTGAATTACCAAAAGTTTATGTTTTAAATAAAACCATTTTTAAAAGTGAAATTTCAACCCTTAAGTATTTCTAGCAATTTTAAGATTTATTGGCTTAGTTAACTGTTTTATCTAGATTTAAGATTTGACTCCAAAAATGATAATTAAAGAATTTCCTGAAAACAGCCTAAATGTCTACGAGTAGGGGATAGATAAGTCTGTGAAACATTTGACTGACAGAATACGCCACAGCATTTAAAAAGAATGAATAAGGCCTGTATGCATCAATAAAGATAGATCTCAAAAGCAGAATATAGATTGAAAATACAAATTTCAGAATATTATGTTTTTATATAAATGTAAAATGATATTGAATGTCACTTGTAATGCTTATGAGTGTGTTTTGTACATGTGTGTGAATTAAGAGTGGATTGACTATTAAAAAAAGATAGAACTTGAGACCAAATTTTGGGAGGTGTAGCAGAAAGCTACAGTGAACTGTAGAGTCCATTTTTAGAAAGGTCTACACCAAAATAGTAATTGTTAAATAGAGAAACAACATTTCAGTAACATAAAACATATCAAGTTTTTCTGCCATATGTAGTTGTACCCACTGAAATCATTCTTTATATTATCATAAAATGTATTTTTTCCTGAATTCTGTATCATAAATCATCTTCTAAATCTGCAGATAACATTTTTTAATCAGCATAAAATTCTAGTAAACATACACAGTTTATCAAATTTTCTGCTTGTTGATGAGCCACTCAGTTTATTTTCAGTTATTCACAACTAAACAAAATGGTAATAAATGATCTTTCACAGCAATCCTTGCCTGTTCATGCTTTTTTGTCTACACAGTAATAAACTAACATTTGTTGAGTACATGCTTCATTGGATTATCTGCTTTAATCCTTCCAACAACACCATGATGTAAATGTTATTATTATTTCTTGTATTAAGGAAAAAATGCAGCTTCCAATGACATAGTATCTTGTCTTATAATCAGTCACTGACCACTTGATCTTTCTTTTTCATAGTTTCAAATCTTAAATCCAAATTTGAGTTAATTTTTGTATATGGCATGAAATAGTTTCATTCTTTTGTATATGATTATCAAATTTCCCCAACACCATATTTTGAATAGATCCTTTCTCCACTATATGCTCCTGGCTCTTTTCCATTAATTGTCTATATAAATGTAGGTTAATTTTTGGCATCACAGTTTCATTTCATTTTTATTCCATTATGAATCTGTTTTGATTATTAAGCTTTGAAGTATAGTTGGAAGTCTGGGGTAGTTTTGGCTCTTTAGGGTCATTTGTGGTTCCATATAAATTTTAGTAGTTCTACATCTCTGGGGAGGGAATGTCATAGGAAGTTTGATAGAGATTGCATTGAATCTGTATATTGCTCTGGATAAGATGATCATCTTAACAATGTCAGTTATTTCAATGCATTGGTAAGGAGTATATTTTCATTGTGTGTGTGTGTGTCTTCCATTTCTTTTAACAATATCTTTTAATTTTTATAGTAGAAGGTGGACTTACCTTCTAGGTACCTGGTGATTGAATAATAGTCAATCAAACAGTTCTTCATGTAGATCACATATTAATGGGTAGGGCAACATTAACTAAAGAAACTATTATAGAAAAGTAAACATATAATAGAAATAAACTGTAGAGCTATTTTTAGGTTCTTCTAAGGCACCTTAAAACTTTCAGAATTATATAAAGTAAACAATATTTAGTTCCAATCAAATTGTTGACACTTTTGGAATTTGTGTTTCCGGAACATAAAAAAATAACTATTTTCCAGTACATTTCACAGTGCTTATCATTGATTGCTCTAAAATATTGAGATACTTAGCTAAAAATTAGTAATGAAGCTAAAATTGTAGCTACTAATATATTTCAAAGTGTTTTCCATTGATAGTTATCTACTATTAAACTATTATTAACATAAAGGTGATATATATCACCTAATGTCAGCCACAGGAATTTCACATCTTAACAGTGACTAGCTCTTTTTAATTTAATTTAGTTATATTAATTTTTTTTCATGCTACATTGGTCATATTTGTATAGTTATTGTTCCCATTTTGGCCCCCCCTATGCCACCCTCCCCCATTCCTCTCCCCATTCCCCCTTCCAGTTACTCCAACTCCTCTCTGGTTCTAAGTTGTTGGTTTAGGCTTGGCTCACAGTTCTCTTTTCTGGAGTAATTCCCTCTTTCCTGGGTAAGGACCTGTGCTCCTGGAACACAGTAGCCCAGGCTGCTGGGATCTCCAGGGTTTTCTGTGAGGCATTTTGTGAGGCGGGTAACCAGGCCTTGCATGTCAGGAACCTCTCATAGCAGTTGTGTGGCATGTTTCTCTGAGCTCCTTTATTGTGGCGCTTCCTATGATGGAGGCATTGGTCTTGCTGGCTGTTTTCTTTCTGGTATCTGTCCCTTGGTGCTGTTTCTGTGCCATATCGTTCTGCCATTTGGTGTTGGGAATCCAATTCCTAGTTACTGATAGTAGATAAGTTCCCGGTGGTGACAGACTCCAGTAGGTGGTTGGTTCATTTTCTCTCCTTGTGATTTCTAGTTCTGCTAGGGGGCTGCAGCCATACCTGTGTGTTTTTCCTCTCCTGTTGTTGAAGAGGGAAGGAACTGTGCTCATGTTATCTACATCTCTGGATGAGGGACTTGTTTTCCCAGCGCTGGAGAACTTGTAGGTGGAGCTCTGTGATAGGTCACCAAAGCAGGTAGTCTCTCGACATTCTCTCTTGTGGTTCCAACCAGGCATTCTTTTGGTCCTACCCAGGTGATGAATGTACTCAGAGCCACTATTTGCTCTTCCCTGGTTGTCAGTAGCTGGATTGTTGGTTTTCTCCTTCTTAGTGAAGGTCTAATTGAAGTGGAAGTAAGTCAGCCTATACCCTGGCAGAGGCTGCCCATCCCTCTGCCCCCTCCCCTCATAAGAGGGGGGCAGCCCCCCAGACTAAGACTCCTAGTCCCTGGGAATCTGTGACCCCAGTGGTATAGGACTCATCTCACCCCCCCACCCCCCATCCCCCAAGAGCCTAGGCTGCATGCGGTAGGAGTATCCTGAAGGCCCACTCTGAAGACCTGGAGCCATCCAAAGGGACTACAGCCACTGACTAGTGTTAGTGAACAGTCAGTAATGAAAAGTAGGCATTCCTTACAACTAATAAAGTAACTGCGATTCACATTAGATATCTTATAGATCTACAATAGATGTTTATCAGGATGCAAAGGTGTAGCCTTTCATTAAAGTTTACTTGGGGCTCCTTTAAACAAAAATAAGTGTTTTAATTCTCTAATTTTATGACAAGTACATTTAAAAAAAACCAGAAATTGCCTTGGAGAAGAATATAATGATCGAGTATGGTGGTGATTTTGATGGTGGGAGAACTATAGTGATCGCGTCTGAGGGGAGGAATCATCTTTGTCTAAATCTTAAAAATGTAAAAGTACATTTAAAAATTAAAAATATTACCCTGGTATGTATCCCTTAATCTAGTTGTTATCATTTGTTTATATCACTCTATAATATGTAATTTGCATATTAATATAGCAACCTCATAGTAGAATTTAATATTTCACATTTCATCTAATACTTTAATGTGGTATTTTGTTTTAAAGTATTTTCCTTTCCTCACTACCCATTCTCCAACTACTATGTCTGATGCTAATAACTTGATGTATAGTTCTTGTTTGTAAGTACTAAGTGCTTTCTTTCTTGGATTTAATCACTATTTCCTTTTTGGCACGACCTTTGTTCTTATTTCTTTGGAATAGCAAGTCTAAACTGTTCTAATTGCAGTAAGGAATCAGAATTCCAATCTGTTTTATTTTCAACGGCTCAGATTTCCTCTTTGATCTATTTCTTTAGAATATTTATAGTATTTATTAAGCTAGTTGTCTCCAGGACAATGAATTTTTTCTAATTATTTTTGTATGACTTTTACAAATTGGAATTCTGTAATTACAGTGAAATCTATTTGATGTTATTTTCAATGGGGAATCAAAATTAGTGACTACCATCTAAACGTTTACAATCTTTTATATCTCAGAGGAAATGATTATACTCCTTACTGGATTCTGGATTATTTTTGTCTAGATGGGTAATTTCCAGCTATTTTCAGAGGAAAGTGATTATTGCCTGAACCTATTTTTAATAAGCCTCCCTAGCTAAAGGGTGTATTTAAAATTTCTTTAGTTTAATGCCTTATCAGTTTGTAGTTCTTAATCTCTTCATTTTATCTACTTTGCTGCCAAATATCCAGTGAAATAGAATAACTCTGTAGGTCTCAGTTTATTTGATATTCTTCTTTTTCATGATGCTCTAAGTGTGTATCAGGTTTTATTCAGAGATTCCTAAAAAAGGTTATGCTATTTATTCCCTGAAACTCTGACTCTAATAACTCAAACAAAATAGGCATTACAGTAGTTGTATAGAGGGCTTAGTATCACACAGCCTCCTGCCTTTTTCTGTGAAGAAATTAAGAAAATCATTTTACAAGAACATTATGGTTATTTACTTAGATATTAGTAGTTGAGCACTTAACATTTTGTTGGCTATGACTAGAGATAGAATTGTGTGCTTCAGTTGAAGATGTATGAATTTATTCATATATGTCAATTCAGAGCTGGGGTAAAGAATCTGAATAGTTCACTAATTTCAAACAAATGATATCTTAAATCTATATTGTTTTTAGTTTTCAGAATAGATTATAATAATAACAATAAAAAATACTAATACTTATAATACCAGGCATAGGCTGAATACTTTATATTCAGGCATTCAGAGCACATAGAATTATATTCTATTACTGTTACAGTTTTAAGGAACAAATAATTGCTTTTATAATTTTCATTTTACTTTTAAGGACACAGATTTTTGGTAACTTGTGATTATGTGAAATGAAGTTGGGTCCTAACAGTTCTTGCATTACTTGAATAGTGGTAGGATAACTTAGAGTAATATCCTGCTTCTAGATCCATCTCATTGTCATCTTTGAGCTTTCATGCAGTATCAGATGACAACACAAAAAAGATGGGATTGCTCTCTGGAGCAGTGAAACAATGTTGGAAATTAATGTGTCTTTGAGCCACTGGCATTGGAAACTGCTGGTTAGCCGTGGCTCACAGATGAGAATGGCTCTGTTTAGTTGTGGAAACTGGCTCGCGGTGGTCAAGATGCATTGGCCAGCCAGGCATCGAACCTGTGTTCTGTGTGGAGGGATTGTTGTTGTTGTTTTTTTTTTTTTTTTTGCAGTTCTTCAAGTTTGGATATGATATGTTAACACTAATTTATTAGTACTCTTATATTCAATATATGAATCAAAGCAATTGTACTCTAGCAGTTTAGATGTTCTATTATTTTTTGATAAAGCATCAGGCTAGGAATTATTACCACAGCTTTAATGTTGGTTGCTGTTGTCCCCACACCACTTTATACAAATAATGTTTTCCCTTGTTATGGTAATTTATTTGTATGCATATTCCTAGCTTAGTTAAGAACTGTTTGAAAGAAAGATTTTTATACAATTGTTTGCTTTTACAGTGATAAACTTTTGGGTGGTTGGGTAATTTTAAACTGATTAAAGCTGTAAAATCTAAGCCCATTGTTTGACTGTATTATTCAGAATGTATATGTACATTCATTTAAATTTAACTCAAATTATAGGTCTTAGTTTAATTAGAAAGGTGAAAGTTTTGTTGATGAATATCAATGTAACTTTAGGTCTCATGGTCATATATATTTTCATAGACCAAGATTATCTGTTGTCATCACTGTATGGCTATTGTTAGCATTTTACACATTTTGTGCCATTTATTCCTTATCACATCAGCATGAGATAACTGCAGTGAAAATACTGCAAGTTTTTAGAGGTTTAGAGAGGTTAAATAACTAGCACCCATTTCCCCTACCCCAAATCACAAGAAAAGTTGAGTTAGTATTGGAACCGCAGCGATTCACCTCCAAGATTTGTGCTGTTAACCAGTGCTGTCTTAATTATCTTGTATGTGTTGAATTCATATGTGTTATACGGAAAAATAAGGGGTTCAACATATTTTAAACATGAAAGTGATGGTGGTTTGTAATTCAAAAAAATACTGAGTATGGTAGAATACATTGAGCAGATTTGGAAGCAGGTGAGAGAATTAGCTATACAATTTTTGGGGGGAAGAGTGTTTCAGACAGAAGGAATAGTCACTGCCAGGCCACAGGCAAAAGTTTGCCTGACGTATTTGGGAAATACCAGGGAAGTTCCTGTGTCGGGAGTGATTATAGTAAAGCATGCATATATATGATCAGTGGGGAGCAGGTGGGGGCAGGAGAACAAAGCTTTATTACTTTGATTTCTTTGCTAAGTGAAATGAGACTATTAGGAAGTGAGATGATGGAACATACCACAAAAAACTTGGTCAGGTTGTTGTCTTGGAATATGCAGAGTGATTCAGGGAGGCCAAGTAGGAGATGATTGTAGTAGTTGGTAAGAAAGATGATGGTGGCTTGGACCAAGGTGGGGGAGTAGTAGAGGTGGTGAAAGAAATGGTCATATCCCGGGTGTTTTGGAAAGCAGAGACAATAGCATTTAGTGCAGATGGAATGCAGAGAATGGGAAGGAGCTAAGGATGACTCAGATTTCTGACCACAGCTGTTGGAAAGGTGGAGTTGCTGCTGGTTGAAATTATGACTGGTAGAATACACTTTGTGGAGGAAAGACCAGGAATTGAGTTTTGACTGTGTTGTGTTTCATGTGAGAAATATGTCATTTGTGCTGGCGTTTGGGGGAGGCTATGGTTTTTGATGACTGATGGAAGGGTAAGCAAGGAGAGGTATAGAGAAGGGAGGGTAAAAGTTGTGAGTTTATTTTATGTGATAGGTGTGCATCTTGAGCCATAAAATAAAATAATTAGAAATGTATGTCATAGTAAAAGTAATGTCTAGGCAGTTTGTGGTTTCAAAAACATGTTAGAAAATTAAGCTTCCTTTGGAAGTAATATCCCATAGATTCTAAAAGAGTTTTCTCACAAATGAAATTCTGAAGGGTTCCAACATATGTATGTATGTATGTATGTATGTATGTATGTATGTATATGTGTATCTGTGTATATATGTAAAATTGTTGTTTAATAATCAGGAAACTATGATTATTGTGTAAGTGGAGAACAGAATTGTATGTTTTTTTCTGAGGGAAAAATCTGAAACAGGCCATTTGTATGGTTAAAACTTTATGTACAACACTTTAATAGTAATAGATAATGTCTTTTAGTAGCTTATGGAAATAATTAGTTTCTTCTCTACCAAAAAGTCTAGTTTTATGAAAGCTGACAAATGTCATTATATTATTATGACTTTTGGCTCAAGAAAATAATGATATCTTGGAAAAAGTGAAGGAATATGGCAATGAGAGAAAGATGTCTATAATACAATGGACAAATTATTTAAACAAAAGATATAGTGTTTCTTTAATTGGATTCTCATGGACCATTGGTTTTAAATGTGCTTACCAGAAGCAGTGTCTGGGAGAAAAGAACTCTGGACTTCTGAATCATAGTTTTTCCAATGTGGGTTCAATTTAACTCAGCAGGCTTTTGTTGAGCATCTACTTTGGAGCCAGACAGCCTGAGTCTGATTCTTGATTCTGTTTTGCTACTACTCTGTACATCTATTACCTTATCTGTAAAATGTAGGTGATAATAGTAGTTATCCTATTCTGATTATTTTGGGGGTGATTTAAGTTTTTATGTATATAAAGTACTTGGAGTCCTGGTTGTCACTTTGATAGAAAATATACTGATCTAGATTGGGAATTTAAAGATACACTGTTCTAATGGAAGAGACAGATAAGTGATCCAAAATTTGCAGCAATTTCTGAAGATGCTGGCACAATGTTTATCAAGAGGTGGTTATGGGTATATAGACATGGAAAATAGCGATATTAGACAAATAGACTTCTGGAGTACATTTTAAGAATGGTTTTCTTCAGGGAAGAAGAAAAAAACTCTTTCCCAAAGTCTAGGAAACAAAATGTAGATGATGCTAGTGATGGGAGAGAGTATCTAAGTTCTGATGCTACTTTCATTTGTACTCTCCATTATAGAGTCTAGTTAAATCTAATTAAAATAACAAATGACTCTTCCCTAGCATAGTTCTTCATACTATGGCGCAAAGTATTGCCATCTGGCTTGAATTAGAGTATCATGGAGAGTAAAGAGCACTTTAAATGTTTCAGTCCTTTTGCTTCTTGTCAGTTCTAATGAATTAGGAAAAGAGGTGAATATTACCTTATTTTAAAAGAGAGATTTTAAGACCACCTTGTGGGAATTTATTCTATGCAAATCTTAATCTGTCCTGATCTTTAATTCTCTAAGCTGTGAAAACTATAAACTGTTAAGTAATATAAATTTTATATTTGTGAGCATGTGGAAATGTGACTTTCACTGTAACTGAAATCAGCTTAGCTCTGGATGCTTCTTTTCTGCTGGTAGTGAGAAAATATACAATAATGTGACTTTATGCTAACATCCCTTTAGTACTTGGGGGTAAATAGTCAAACATTTAAGATGTAATGTATGTGGTAAAATTGATGATCATTTTTAGGACTGTCTCCTCATTTTGTAACCCTTTGCTGCCTTACACCACAGCACCACAACATACTCCAAGTGTAATCTCAGTGTGGTGTTAGAATTGGGAGAAAGAATGTGTGTAGCCACTCCATGGACTTCTGGGCCTCCCTGGCCTTTCCTTTGGGGCTCATCTAGGCTGGGCTTTGCACTTCATGCATGTTATCCCCTGTTGCTCTGTCAAAATCTGGATCATCTTTTGGTTGATGCCACTCTCTACCCCCATTGTTACCTGAAAACACTGCCACAGCTCTCTTGAACCAAAGGAGTGTTTTGGGATTTCTTTGACATTCACTGTAACCAGGAAGATAGGGATCCTCAAAACAGTCAAACTCATTCTAATTCAGTGAACTTTGGCACCATTGCTGCTCTTTGCTATCTGTTAAAAACTGGCTTGGGAGAGCTATCAAAATGATTCTCCCAGAGTAGTTCAGATAGGAAGCTGTGCACAAGCCCTTCATGTTTGTGGATGCTCATCCTACCCTTCCACCCCCACCTCCCAACCAGTGTCCCTGAAATTTTTGCCATCTAACCAACTCATCTTCTGTTCACCCCCTCTAGACACACATTTGCACATACATGTCTTGAACTCAGTGTCAAGCCTGTAGTTAGACACTTTGGCCCTTGCATTTTTCTACCAGTCGATCAAACTTTTGTCTCTTTCCTAGAGTCAGGGAAACTGCTCTAGTACATTGTGCTTTGGAGTCATGTGCTTTTGGAGTACCATCACACACCGTTTCTCCATCAAGCTTTTAATTGTGACTGTGGGTGGTAAGGCAATCGTTTCTGCTGATCTCATTTAAAATTTTCTATTTGGATATTCAGGATTGAAAAACATCAGCTTTGCTCTATGTGCTGGCTCCCCAAAACTGAGTTATTTTATCTTTACAGGGTAGATCAACAGAATCACTCAGAGTGAAAACTACTTACTTCAAAAATATTATCTTGCTATCTTATTGCCTAGACCTGAGGTATTATGACACATAAAGGGGATATTCAGTCATTCTACAGCCTTTTGTGATAGTGAGATAGGCTGTGATGATAGTTCATGCATATTTATAAACAGAGTTGTTAGTGTGTTAAAGATGTGTTACAGGTGAACTAATGTTAGAAGCAGAGCGGAAACTGTTGGTCAAAGTTTACATTCTGACTCCTCTCTGATTCACGCGGATGTCTTTGCGATTTATTTAAACCTTCCGGAATCTTATCTCTAAAGCGGTCATAATGACTCATTGATGGCAACAAAGCACATTATCTGTGTTTTTGGAGATTTTTGGAGGATGTCAATAGCAGAGCAAATTCTATTATCAGAGGCATAAATTGCATGGAAATGGTTCTTGAAGTGACCCCTGCTCAGCTCCTGAAATGTTGACTCCTGAGATAATCACCGCTGTGAATTGCTGCTGCTGGTGTGTTAGTCCCAGGCTCTGGTGTCATGAGACCCACTTGAACACTGGTTGTGGCAGGGTGACTTTGATGCTTCCTGCTGCTTAACACTCACAGAGATCCATGACTTTTTTCTGAATTGCTATTAAAAACCTCAATGTCTTAAAAATGAGAATGCCAAATATCACTGCCCAATAATTATAAGACCTGTTTTGCTTCAGACTTTTGAAGAATAAAAAGAGATAATATATGTCAGTGTTGCAAATGTCAACTTGTGCAAGTATTTGGTGGTGGCTATTATTTTTTACTAACTCTCCTACTTAAACCTCCCTTAGTTCCCCCTACCCCCACCCCAATTGTAGATCATTCTTTTCAGTACTTTGGACTACTCATGTCTGGAAAACTTGGTTTTTTAAAAAAGAAAGTACTGTTTTCCTTCAGAGTCAGCTCCTTACTAGGTTAATGTGATTTCCTATCTCAGCATCTTTCCCACTGTTTTATCCATGTCTTGGGGTTTCTTTGGTTCTCTTGGGTCTGTAACTCTTACTGTGTTTTTTAAACATAGGCTATGCTTCCAAATGTGTTGCTGGTTTATACTGGACCACATTAGCTACTGCATGACTCTGTTTATTTTTGACTCTCATCTTCTCTGGGCTCATTATTTATAAATTGGTTTGAAAAAAATTAACTTATATTCAATATTTGAATTAAATGCCAATTTTATGTAAAAGGCAGTGATAGTATTGGGGAGGGCCTTTTTGTTCCAATCAATGGTGGTGCCATTCATCAAGGTTGGGGTTTCAGCAATTGACTGAAAAGGAGGGGAGGTAGGAGAGTTGGGGTACAATGGAGAGAGTGATGAGAGATTATTGTTGCCTCTAGATGTGGGGAATTTGAAGTGTCCAGGTTACAATATTCTGACTCCAAGTGGCATTTCTGGAAGTTATTAGTATAAAGTGATAGAAGCCAAGGGAGTGAATAAAAGAAGACAGAGGAATTTTTCTTGTAAGTTACCATAAGACCTGCCATGATGGTTTTCCTGTAAACAGATATTCTTGCTGGGGATGGGGATGGGAGTAGAACTCCCTCAATATAGTAATAATGACATTAAGGTAATTATGTTAATAGTATCACTACTAGATTTTATGGGAACTATAATACTAAAAATCTGTAATAATGTTGTTAGACTAGAATTTCTCAACTCTGGCATAGTTTACATTTATTTCAGATAATTTTCTGTTGTGGGGTCTGTCCTATGCAGTGTAAGATATTTAACAGCATTTTCAGTATCTACTCATTAGATGCTTGAAGAATTCCATTTCATTCCGTATCCTACCTTCCCTAAGTTGGGCAACTAGAAAAATATCCAGACATTGCTCAGTGTCCCATAGGCTAGTTAATACCACCTGAACAAGCACTTCTCAAAGTTTATATCAAGCATTTTTACCAAAACTATATTAGCTTTTTTTTTTTTTCCTCCAGGACAGTTAAAAAAAAAATGCATCCTCTTAGGATAGTTGAGAAATCCACAGTTATTCCATACCTCCATTTAGGAAACTGCTTATACATGTTTGAGGATTGACTCATGCTAGTTTTTTTTTTTTCTGCTTGTTTTTTATTGTATGCTGCACATAAAACTATAGATAGCTGCTAAAGCTTGTGTTTCTCTGTGTATCATATATAATGAAAGGAGATGAATGAGAGATACTGTGTTCTAAATATGAACTCACTTATAGTAATGGCTCCACCTTTTCAAAGGCATTGACATCAGTTTAAATGTTTATGGCAGATTATCCAATATTACTTATGTGTTTACTTTTTTAGAATCATATCCATTTGATAGTTCATTAAGAAAAACAATATAAGAAAGGAATATACTAACTAACCTGCCATGGTAGCTGAATTAGTTCAGAGCTTGAAATCCTCTTCTTAGAATTATGCAGGTTCACAGAAATATTAAGATACGCCAACTGTAAATACTTGCTTGTGTATTTGTGGCTCTGTAATGATGCCTTTAATTATTCCATTAGAGAGAAAATTCTTTGGGACTGGGATTTTGTCCTTTTGGTTCACTTTTTTTTGGTGTTCCATTCTTCTTCCACATCACGCTTCACATGGTATGGAGTGTGGACCTACGGCCAGTCTCAGAGAGTATTTAGCATCTCAGTTTAGTGTGGCTTCTTCTCTGACACTATCTCCCTTCCCTTCCTCATGGTGTAGTACTCCTGAGTTGGGTGAAAGTTGAAGGTAGGTAGCAGTTTAGACTAGGATGAGATCACTTTTTTCCCCCAGTGACTAATCTTCCAGCAATTATTCATAAACTAAAAGTTGTGACTACTGTATATTTTATATCCCTCATAGAATTGAGCCTATAGATTTTCAGCCTCACTCTTAATTTTATTTGAATGGAGGGAGAAAAGTGGACTTCTAGTTTTGTAACTTATATTTAGTCCATACATAGACAACCATGCACACCTTTACAAAATCTGATCAGAGCCCTTACTTTAATGAAATAGAAACAAGAAAAGAGAAAGAGGTATTGCTACAGTTGTGGGGGAGAAATGTCTTACTACTTTTCACCCTGGGCACAGAAAGAGTAGTATCTGCACAACTGTGGAAGGGCCTTTTCGATCTACTACTTTTGCTCTCCCTTGATTTGACTATGGGTATGTCAAAACTTGTGCTATATTTCATCATTTAAGAGAACTGGGTTTGGGTTCGTATAGTTTTGTATGGTACAGGGAAGATGGATGGTATAAAATATGGTATCTCTGAGTGTCATTCCACAAGTGTCTGTATGGTGCAGTAGATCATGCTTATTTATCCAAGCTGAAGTACTGATTCTTTATGTGTACTTGGAAAAGTTTCTTAACCTCTCTCTGATCCTCTCTTATCACTGCTTAGAATTGTACTAGTAGTTGTGGTAGCAGTGTTTATGGTTTAAATTATGAATGTATAAGTTGTTTATTTGCTTTGGAATATGTGATAACTAAAGGATTGTTCTGACTGTTCAGGGAAGTTAGGATTCTACTTTTGGCTTTACTCTACTTACTGTAATTTAGTTACTTGCTTAAGTTACTTAATTTTGTTGACCCTTGGTTCCTTGCTCACAACTATTGAAATCAGTGATCTTTTCCTTCTTTAAAGCTCCGTAGTTCTAGGTTTTTCCTTTTTAAAAAACAACATTTTTGTTAAAAACACATGTATTAACTTGAATTTGGCTTATCAGCTAGGTCTAAATAGCCAGGGAAGCCATGAAATCTTTCAACAATAACCCTATCATTTTAAGGTGGGTATGTGCAAATAGAAAATATCATTGACTGTTTGTAAGGTATTTATATATTAGTGTCTACTTAAGGCTGGAGGATGATATTTTAAATATCTTCAGAACACTCAGCCTATCACAGGGATATGTGAGAAAGACAAAATTCTATTAAGATGCTATTTGTAGCTAAATGCTGTTAATTTCCAAACAATCTGAAATCTGTTGTTGTAGTGAGGTAAGTCATGTATCCTTGCTGTGTTAGATTTTTTTTCTTTCTGCCATGTGTTTATTATATAAACCAAGGAGGTTATGTACAATCAAGAGAAATCAACACTTACTCTAAGCCTTGATTTTCAAGTGTCACTTGCTCTATATGCTCATGGAAAGCTATTCTTAGGGTTTTAAGTATCATTGTTCTCATTTATATATTTCTGTTTTTAGTGTTGTGCTATCAACAGATGTTTGATTCCTTCACATTTAATTTTTTAAGGTTGTAATAGAGAGCAGTTATTAACATCAGCTCTAACCCACAGAAATTGTTCTAACAGAAACTACAGATGGGGGAAATGGGCAGGGAAAAAAATAGAAACTGCAGGTGGACTTCTGATCGAGTTAAGTTATTAAATACTGTGCTGATAAATGAAAACCAGTGGTCATTTTATCATATCATTATTTTAAAGCTGTTACAGAGAGATTATGAATTGATACAGAGTAATCACTCTATTTTATGCCATCATAACAGTAAGAATGCTTACTGACTGCTGGCATAATGTTGAGAGCTTTATGTATGTTACCTCATTTAAAAACCCTGACAATATTCTTAGGTGGGAAATATTACTCCATCCATTTTATAGGTGAAACTGCAGCTCAGGATAAATAACTTGTCCGTGGTCAGAGAAACAGTAAGCAGCAGAGCCATAGAGGTAGGGGTTTATCTGAACCACACAAGTCCAAAGTCTGAGCTGAAATTACGTTTTCAATTGAACAAAACCACCTTCCAACAACACAGGGACATTTTTGTCTATATCAAAGGAAGTGGCAAACTGAGTGGTTTCTGGAGAACTGAAATCCAGTGTTATTACTAGCATCATTAAGAGTTTTTTTTTCCTCTCAATAGTATTTACGGAATAAGACTGTGTCATGAATTGAGCATGATTATGAAACAAGTAGGAAAGTCCCTTAAATCTCCACTCACAGATATTTTGCTTGTAAAACCATATTTTGACAATATTACTGGTCACAAATTATTTTAATAACTTTCAGGAACTTAAATTTTCTGAAGAGAAAATGAGAAAACAATAGTTTCTTAAAAATCATTGAATGACTGAAGTCAAAATAGAGCTCTGTATCTTTGTATAAAGCCAGGGTGATGCATTTTTTGACATTGAAGCTTTTGCAAAGAATAGTATATATAAATGTAAGAGATACTGAAAGAATTAGAGGTACTAAAAGTAACAGATATATAGTAAACATAAAAAATGTAATCAGGCTATTAAAACATCACACAGTTTAAACCAAAGTCATTTAGTTATCTTTGTAAAGTTCCTTAATGTCTAGACTTTCTTACTTGTGGTTTTTTTTTTTTTCTTTTTTTCTTTTCTTTTCTTCCTCTCCCTTCCACCTATGAGCATAGTGCTTGGGACTATTGCTTGCAAACTCTGAGCAGTCCAGTAAATTTTGATGTGTGCTAGACTGGGAAGTATTATGGAAGAACAGGAGGGAGAGCAGATCCAGAGATGAAGGAAGGTTACAGGAAGTAGTGGGTGGGAAGGTGTCACCTTTTGGGTGAATGAAATTTTGATCTTGTGTTAATGCTATTTATATTTGTATGTCAGTTTTCGGGAGTTTTTCTTTTATTTTTTGAAACTAGGTCTCGCTATTTTTGCCTGTGGAGCCGCAGGTTCATGTTGCCCGGGGTACCACAGACTCAAGCAATTCCCAGCCTCAGCTTCCCAGGTAGCTCGGATTACAGGTGCGCGCCATCATGCCCATCTATTTTTTTGGCACTAGATCTCGCTAAGTGCCCCCCAGCGGGACTTGAACTGCCATCCCTGACCCTGGCCGTGGCTTCCTAGGGTGCCACCTATAGGCATGTGCCACCATGCCTGGCCCAGTTTTCAGGAGTTTTATTAAAGCTTTACTCTTAGACTATGTGGTCCATTCCTTGGTCAAAATAATGCGGGATGCTCTGGTTGATAACGCCCCCAGTTTGTCATCTTGTAGGGAACGATAAACTTCCAAAGGGGAGGATGGTACCATAAATAGAAATATGTCATGCGTGATTCTTTACCATGCCTAAAAGTAATATTTCTCTTTTGATGGTTTTATCATGGTGATCTCTGGCCTCAAATCTATGGCTACATGTATACTGTGTTTTTTTTTTTCTCCCTGAATATTATCTTAGTGTTTATAATGAACCACAATGAAAGAAGATTTTTCAACCACAACTTGTTTTTAATCCTGAAAAAAGAATCAAGAGAATAAGTTTTAATTTTCATATGTTACTAATTCCTTTTTGGCACTTCAAAATTTAAATACCTTTATTAAAGTAGAAATATCCTTTTAAAATATGAATTAAGTTGATTAGACTGTCCTTAGTAACAATTCCTCTTACCTTTTTATAGTCATCTCTAAGAAAGTGAAAATACCCTTTTAAAATATGAATTAAGTTGATTAGATTGTCCCTAGGTAACAATTCCTCTTACCTTTTTATAGTCACCTCTAAGAAAGTGAAAATTTCTTCACTGGTCTTATACTATCCTATTATGTTACATTTTTTTATCTGTAACTATTTTATCCTAATCTATTTCCTGCTTTTTTTTTTTTTTTTACTGCACCTATTATTCTTTTCTCCCACATGTCTTTTTAACTAGATTCTTTCTGGAAATTTATTTTTTCTTTTCAGACTCTGTTTTAAAGTGCAGTTATAAAGTAATATGAGTGGTTTTTTATCAAATCATTTTAAAGATAATTCCCAAAGCAAAGTTATAAAAATGTGTTAATCTCAAAGCATCATTATTAAAATGACAGTATCTTTAGATCAAAATTTTGGAAAGCAGTATTTAAAAATGAGTCTGGTTATAAGTGGTTGTATGTATATTTTTTTCTATATGATTTAAAAAGTGCATTTAATACTCAACTGAACGCTGGGTCCCCTTGCTATTTGTATTGATTTTGTAACTTACTGGTTTTGCTGACTAGTCCTTGTACCCCCATAATCTTCAGCACAGAAAAGAGAAAAATTCCATATATAATTCTTTATGAGAACTATAACATATTGTAACCTAGTTTTCCAAAAATGAATCTTCCTAACATGATTTTCCCCCTCC
>PVHY01015559.1:0-35756 GCA_004024945.1 Uropsilus gracilis | reverse complement strand
CTTTTTCTTTATGTTTTTCTAATTCTTCTCTTAGTTCTTTGAATGTTTGTAACATGTAAAGGTTCAGTTCCTTGTCTGGGAGGTGGCACATTTCTTCAATGTTATATTTTTTGGTTTCTAGAGTCTGTCTTTCCTTCGGTGGTGTACTGGTTTCTGTTGAGTTTGTTGGGGTGTTTGCCTTTTTCCTCTTTCCTGTGCTTTGCTTTCGCACTTCTTCCACATATTGAGTGACTAGGGCTCTAGTATTGGCTGGCATGATGATTGGAGTCTCCTGGTAGTTTGTAGTTGATTCCGTCTTTGTGTCTGTGTAGCTGAGGTAGTAATATTTTTCTTTCCTTTGGCAGATTTGGGTGAGTGATTAGTATATGTGGTTGTTATGGTACACTGTCTTCCCTTATAAATTATGCCTTATAGGCTTATTGGACAACACCTCAATTCTGCGTTTCTCTAGGAGGAGTTATGCTTAGTAGATGTTGTAGGGCTTCTTCTGTGTTTCTTTATGGAGGAGGAGTGTAGGTGTCTTTTGTTGTTGTTCTTTTTTATTCAGAGTCCCATTGGGTTTTCTTCTGCGCTGGGGCCCCGAAGCGATCCCGGCGCTTCAGGTCCCTCTGTGGCGGCTGGGCTGCTGGCTGCGCCCCACCCCCACCTGGGGCTTGGATCGCTGTCCTTGTTCTTGGGGCTGGCTGGGACCTTTCCGCGTGCAGTCGCTGGGTCCCGCCCTCTCACCTGGGAGTCCCTTTGTTGCTGAGCCTCAGGCCCGGGTCCAGGTCCAAATTCCAAAATATTCTTATTGACATTCTGATATAATAAGGTATATTATATCAGATATATATCAGATATATAATAAGGCATATTATATCAGATATATAATATGTAGATATTATATATATATATAACCCTTGTTATAGCAACCAAAAAGTAAACTTTCAGAGAACAGAATTAATTGAAATAAAAATACATTAAAAAACAAAAACAAGACAAAATGACCATAGAGTTATGAGTGAGAGAAGAATGAACCTAGAAAAACTGAGTAGTTAGAAGTGTTACTAGTCTTAACTTTCAACTTGCATGGTGGGTCTAGGATGCTTACAAAATTACTCAGCTAGATGATGAAGATAGGTAGACAGTTTCTCACAAAGAAATGATGGGAGTTTGTCTTGAATTAATGAATTAAAACAGACTAGAAATATCAAAGGAAGGAATAGTTTTTTTGTCATTGTCTTTCAAAAGTTCTTTTCTTTTTTTATTAATTTATTTATATATAAATTTCACATCTCTGTGATCTCTGGGGTTCACCCCCCCAGCCATCCCCACCCTGTCCCCTTCCCCTAAAGTTGTGTACTCCAATTTGGTTGTTGGCTTGTTTTGACTTTTCTTCATGGCTTTTTGTTTATGTTTCCCATGCCCCATATGGTAGTGAAACCATTTGGTTTCTGTTTTTTTCTTTTTGAATTGTTTCTGCTAATATGAATTCTTCTAAGTCCATCCATGTTATCATAAAATCGTCCAATTTGTCATTTTTAATTGATGAG
This sequence comes from Uropsilus gracilis, assembly GCA_004024945.1. Classification (NCBI taxonomy): domain Eukaryota; kingdom Metazoa; phylum Chordata; class Mammalia; order Eulipotyphla; family Talpidae; genus Uropsilus; species Uropsilus gracilis. The sequence goes on along the minus strand of PVHY01015559.1, from coordinate 34,224 downwards.
TAATATTCCATTATGTCTATATTCCACATCTTTTTCATCTAGTCATCTGTTTTTGGACATTTTGGTTGCTTCCATGTCCTTGCAATTATAAACAGTGCTGCAATAAACATCTGTGTACAGGTGTCCCTTTATACCCACATTGAAGTCTCCTTTGGGTAAATTCCCAAGAGAGCAATTGCTGTGTCAAATGGTAGTTTCATTTTCATTAATTTGAGGGTCCTCCATACAGCTTTCCATAGAGGTTGGACCAATTTACATTCCCACCAGCAGTGTAAGAGTGTCTCCTCTCCACATCCTCGCCAGCATTTGTTGTTGCCCGTTTTATGGATATGGGCCATTCTTACCGGTGTTAAGTTGGTATCTCATTGTGGTTTTGATTTGAATTTCCTTTATTGATAGTGACATTGAGCAATTTTTCATGTGCCTGTTGGTCATTTGTAGTTCCTCTTTGAAGAAGTTTTCATTTTAGTTCTTCACCCCATTTTATGATTGGGGTTCTTGTTTTGCTTTTGTTTAATTGTGTGAGTTCCTTGTGGATCTTCGTTATTAAACCCTTATCACTCTTGTGGAGGGCAAAAATTTTTTCCCACTTGGTTGGGCTTATTTTACTTTTTTTTGTCATCTCTTTTGCTGTACAGAAGCTTTTTAGTTTGATGTAGTCCCATCTGTTTATGTTTTCCTTCAATTTTTTGCCATCAGTAAATTTTTCCAGAAAGGTGTTTCTGAATTGTACTTCCTGGAGGGTTTTTCCCAAGTTATTTTCTATGTATGTTATGGTTTCAGGTCTGACATTTAAATCTTTCATCCATTTTGAGTTTGTTTTTGTACAAGGTGTGAGGATGTTGCCTTGGTCCATTTTTTGCATGTCTTAGTCCTATTTTCCCAACACCGTTTATTGAAGAGGCTATCTTTGTTCCAAAGTAAGTTTTTCCCCCTTTTGTCAAAGATTAGTTGACTATATATGTGTGGTTTTATTTCCGAGCACTCAATTCTGTACCATTGGTCTGATTGTCTGTTGTTGTACCGGTACCATGCTGTTTTAATTATTATGGCTTTGTAGTATAACTTGAGGTCTGGGATAGTTGGCCCTCCACTCTCTCTTTTTTTGACCAGGAGGCTTTTGATATTTTAAGGAAGGAACAGTTAAGTCAGAAATAGTCAACTTTGAGAATATTCTAAAGAAGAAGGCATAAAGACACAAATAAAAGGTAAAGTGAAAATTGAAACAATAGAATGCAGTAAATTTCATGAAAGTAAGATAAGCTAGATATTCTTAGGGTTTTGAGGGGGAATCACTAAAAAGAAAAGTATACCTTTATCCCTTATTAAAAATAGGAAACAAAAGAATAATTTAATAAAAGTTCTTTTTTTAAGGATTCCTGTGGGACATTCTCATGGAAGCATTTAATTAAGTAGGATAAAGATAAGAAACATTGCAGTAAAATTAACAGTCACTCGTGTGGAGTGACTAAATTTTGGGAAAGGGGTCATGACACAGATGAAATTTCTAGTGGGAGAAGGAGGAAACTTGTGCAATCTAGAATTGATGTCAAACTGCACACCTGCCTCCTTTTTGTATCAGTCAAAGCCTAGAGCAGAAGGTATTGTCAGTGTGTGTGACTACAGCCATTTAAATGATATTTTTTTAAATCAAACAGCCAACATAAGGAAGAAAGTGGTAAGCACTACAAAGGAAATTCAAAAACATGCTATGTAGGCTTAAAGAAAGAAGCTAGTTCATGGTAGATCAAATACATATGTGTGTGGTCATGTGTGTTCAAATAAGTATTGCCTATTAATTTTCAAAATAACCCTGTGGCATAGATGGAAGCAGCTCTGCTTCACAGACAAAAGACTCATATCTTTGAAAGGTGAAGTGACTTGTTCATGTCTTTCAATTAATAAGATACAAGTCTAGGATTTGAGACCAATTTCCTAACTAAAGCTCTCCCTCCAATTTCATGACTAACCCACAGAAGAGATATAAAATACTGAGGGATACCAAAGTAAGCCATCAAGTGACTACTCTAGCAGGAGATGTGTCTAAGATTTGGCAAGCATAAAGAGCACATCACCCTTGACAGAGCATGAGCTAAAGAGCAGAGAGGGGAACACATGGGCCCACATAGAAGTTATCAAATGTTACAACAGAACAGAGAAATGAGGCTTTACTGTCTCCACCTCATGAACTTTGGTCATCAATCCAATTTTACTCAGTTCACGTGAAGGAAATGTCCAGCAATTCCACAAGTAGCACATGGTAGTAGCATAAATCACAGCTGTCTCAGTACATTCGTGCATCTGGTTTACCAAGGAGTATGGAAAATATTTTATTTTTCTTAATTTATTTATATATAAATTTCACATCATTTAATCCCAAGGATTTACCCACCCAACACCCTCCCCTCCATCCCCCCCCTTTGCCTCCTGCCCAAAGTTGTGTGCGTGCTTCAGTTTGGTGCTTAGCTTGTTTTGACTTTTCCTCAAGGTTGTTGTTTATTTTTTCACTATATCCCATATATTAGTGAAACAATTTGGTTTCTGTCTTTTTCTTTTTGACTTGTTTCTGCTAATATGATTTCTTCTAAGTACATCCATGTTGTCATAAAATCATCAAATTTGTCATTTTTAATTGATGAGTAATATTCCATCATGTTTATAAAACACATTTTTTCCATCCAGTCATCTGTTTTGGGGGATTTTGGTTGCTTCCATGTCCTTGCAATTATAAATAGTGCTGCAGTAAACATCCGAGCACAGGTGTCCCTTTGTACCCACATTGAGGTCTCTTTTGGGTAGATTCCCAAGAGAGCAATTGCTGGGTTAAATAGTAGTTCCATTTTCATTACTTTGAGGGTCCTCCACACAGCTTTTCATAGGGGTTGGACCAGTTTACATTCCCACCAGCAGTGTAGTAGTGTTCCTTTGTTTCCACATCCTCACCAGCAATTCTTGTTGCCTGTTCTTTGGATGTGGGCCATTCTTACTGGTGTAAGGTGGTATCTCATTGTGGTTTTGATTTCTATTTCCCTTACTGATAGTGACGTTGAGAAATTTTCCATGTGCCTGTTGTCCATTTGTAGGTCCTCTTTGGAAAAGTGTCTTTTTAGTTCTCCCCATTTTTTGATTGGGCTTTTTGTTTTGCTTTTGTTTAATTGTGTGAGTTCCTTGTGGATCTTCATTATTAAACCCTTATCACTCTTGTGGAGAGCAAAATTTTTTTCCCATTTGATTGGACTTCTTTTTTGTTTTTCTGTCATCTCTTTTGCTGTACAGAAGTTTTTTAGTTTGTTGTAGTCCCACATATTTATGTTTTCCTTCATTTTTTTGCCATCTATAGATGTTTCCAGAAAGGGATTTCTGGATTGTAATTCTTGGAGGGTTTTGCCCTAGTTTTCCTCTATGTATGTTATGGTTTCAGGTCTGACCTCTAAGTCTTTTATCCATTTTGAGTTGATTTTTGTACATGGTGTGAGGGAGTTGTCTTGGTCCATTTTTTGCATGTCTTTGTCCAATTTTCCCAGCACCATTTATTAAAGAGGTTATTTTTGTTCCAAGGTAAGTATTTCACTCCTTTGTCAAAGATTAGTTGACTATATATATATATATACATATATATTCATATATATACATATATACATATATATACATATATACACATATATATGTATATATATATACATATATATATATGGTTTTATTTCAGGGCACTCAGTTCTGTTCCATTGGTCTGACTGTGTGTTTTTGTACCAGTACCAAGCTGTTTTAATTATTATGGCTTTGTAGGATAGCTTGAAGTTTGGAATTGTAAAACCTCTGTTCTCTTTTTTTCGGTCAAGAGGCTTTTTAATATTCGAGGCTTTTGTTATTCCATATGAAATTCAGTAACTTTTGTTCTATCTCTTTAAAAAATGTCATTGGGGTTTTTATTGGAATTGCATTGAATCTGTAGATTACCTTTGATAGGATGGCCATTTTGATGATATTGATTCTTTCAATCCATGAACAGGGAATGTCTTTCCATTTCCTTATGTCTTCTTCTACCTCTTTTAGCAGTGTTCTATAATTTTCTTTGTATAGTTCCTTCACATTTTTTATTAGGTTTATTCACAGGTATTTAATTTTTTGGTGTGATAGTAAATGGGATGGTTTTTCTGATTTCTTCTTCTTTTATTTGACTTTTTGCATATAGGAAAGCCACTGACTTCTGTGTGTTGGTTTTGTATCCAGCTACCTTATAAACTGGTCTTTTATTTCAAGCAATCTTTCTGTGAATTTTTTTGGGTTATCTATATAGAGAATCATGTCATCAGTGTATAATGATAACTTCAGTTCCTCTTTACCTATTTGTATGCCTTTTATGTCTTTTTCTTGCCTTATTGCCCTAGCTAGAACTTCCAGTACAATGTTAAAGAGTAGTGGGGAGAGTGAGCATCCTTACCTGTTTCCACATCTCAACTGGAATGATTTTAGTTTTTCCCCATTTAGGACAAAGTTTGGTGTAGGTTTGTCATAGATGGCTTTTATTATGTTGAGGTAAGTTCCTTTAATCCCTAATTTTTCAAGGGTTTTTATCATGAATGGATGCTGGACTTTGTCAAATGCTTTCTCTGCATCTATTGATATGATCATGTGGTTTTTGCTTTTTGCTTTGTTCATGTGGTATATTATGTTAATTGATCTGAATGTTGAACCTTCCTCCTACCCCTGGGATAAATCCCATTTGGTCATGGTGAATAATGTTTTTTATGCATCATTGGATTCGATTTGCCAGGATTTTGTTTAAAAGTTTTGCATCCGTGTTCATTAAGGAAATTGGTCTATAGATTTCTTTCTTGGTGCTGTCCTTATTTGGTTTTGAGTGTGATGTTTCTTTCATAGAATGTGCTTGGCAGTTTTCCTTCTTTTTCAGTTTTTTTGGAAAAGCTTTAGTAGCGCGGACATTATTTCATCTTTGAATGTCTAGTAGAATACATTTGTAAAGCCATCAGGACCTGGGCTCTTGTTTTTAGGTAGAGTTTTGATGACTGCTTCAATTTCACTGCTTGTGATTGGTTTATTTAAGTTCTCTATATCTTCCTTGTTTAATTTTGGGGAGTTGTATTTTTCTAAGAATCTATCCCTCTCATCCAGGTTGTTGTATTTATTTGCATATAGTTGTTCATAGAAATTGCTTATTATCCTTTGGATTTCTTTTGTATCTGTCGTAATTTCTCCTCTTTCATTTGTGATCCTGTTTATTAGAATTTTCTCTCTTCTTTCCTTTGTGAGTTTTCCAAGGGGCTTATCAATTTTATTAATTTTTTCAAAGAACCAGCTTTTGGTTTTGTTGATCTTCTGGATAGTCTTTTTGGCTTCTAGGTTATTTATTTCTTCTTTTATTTTTGTTATTTCTTTTCTTCTGCTGGATTTTGGGTTTTTGTTGCTCTTTTCTAATTTTTCGAGTTGGTAGATTAGGTTGTTTATTTGGTGTTCTTGGTTTTTGATATGGGCCTGTATTGCTATGAGCCTTCCTCTTAGATATGCTTTTGCTGCATCCCAGACATTTTGGAATGTTGTATCTTTTTTGTCGTTTGTTCAAAGTAAGCTTTAATTTCTTAGTTAATTTCTTCAATTACCCATTCTTCATTTAGTAGCATGTTGTTCAGTCTCCAAGTGTTGGATGTTCTTGCTTTCTTTTCATCGTTGATTTCTAGTTTGATACCCTTATGGACTGGAAACAAAGTTGGTATTATTTTAGTCTCTGTGTATTTATTCATACTTGCCTTGTGGCCTAGTATGTGGTCAATTTTAGAGAATGATCCATGTGCATTTGAGAAGAAGGTGTATTCTTTTACTTGTGGGTATAGCATCCTGTAGGTGTTATTAGGTCCATTTGTCTAGGTCTTCTTTTAAGGCTTTTGTGTCCTTGTGCAGCTTTTGTATATTTTTTAGCTGTCCTTTGTTGAGAGTGGGGTGTTAAAGTGTCCTACTACATATGTGTTTTCATCTATATCTGTTTTCATTTCTCTTAGTAGCTGTCTTATGAATCTTGGTGCACCCTCATTGGTGAGTATTTGTTGATAATTGTTATGTCTTTCTGGTTGCCTGACCCTTGAACCATTAGGCAGTGAACTTCTTTATCCTTTGTCACTTTTTTATTTTCAAATCTGCTTTGTCTGCTATAAGAATGGCTACCCCTGCCTTTTTGGGGGGACCATTTGCTTGTAGAATTGTTTTCCATCCTTTTACCTTCAATCTATGCTTATCTTTTGGGGTCAGATGTGTGTCTTGGAGGCAGCAAAATGTTGGGTTCTGTCTTTTAATCCAGTCTGCAACTCTGCGTCTTTTGATTGATGAGTTTAGCCCATTGCCATTTAGAGTAATTATTGATGTTTGAGGATCTAACAATGGGTTCCTGGTGGTCATTTGGGGTTCTGTTTTAGTTTGTTCTTTCTTTTATTTTTATTATTCATTCTTTTTATTCTTCTGCAGGTTTCAATCTTGGGGCTTCTTGCAGGAGTTCTTGGAGTGGGTGTTTGGTGGTAACAAATTTCTGGAGGCTTTGTTTGTCTGAGAAGGTTCTAATTTTTCCTTCATAAAGGAAGGACAGCTTTGCTGGGGAGAGTATTCTTGGTTGGCACTTTTTGTCTTGAAGTATTTTGAAGATATGGCCCTGTTATCTCCTTGCTTGGAGTGTCTCTTCTGAGAAATCTGAGGTCAGTCTGATCGGTTTTCCTTTGTAGGTTATCTGTTTCCTCTTGTTAGTCTCATAATTTTTCTTTATCTTTGGCTTTTGAAAATTTTACTATGATGTATCTTGCTGTGTTTCTTCTTTCATTAAAGTAGTTTGGTGTCCTTTTTGCTTCCTGTATGTCTATTTTCATTTCTTTCTTCAGGTTTGGGAGATTTCCATTATTTCATTGAAGAGCCTCTCAGATCGTATGTCTTTCTCTTCACCTTCTGGTATTCTAATTACTCTTATATTTGTTTTCTTTAGGGTATCTGACAGATCTCTGATTTTTCTTCTCTTTTCTTATTTTGCTTTTTTCTCTCTTTCTCTTTCTTCATTCTCTCTATTTCTGTATCCTCTAGTGTGCTGAATCTTTCCTCTATTTCTTCTAGTCTGCTTTCCTGGCTCTTTCCTGCATTTTTGAGCTCTTTTACTGCTCCTCTTGTATAGTGTACCTCCTGCAACTTCTTATTTAGGGTTTCAATTTCATTTTTCTGTACATCAATGATATTGCTCATTTTGCTGAATTCTTTTTTATATTTTTCTACTACACCTTTTAGTTCATTGAAAGCTTTTACCCTCTTGCTTCCCCTTTCTCCCCCTCTTCCTTGGTCTCTTTGAGTGCTTTTATCATGCTGATTCTGAATTCTTTGTCTGACATATAAAGCATTTCTTCCATGAGATCCATGTTCGTTTCTACAGATTGTTTATCCTTTGATGGTGAGTTATTTTTCTTAGGGCTTGCTTGAGTATTTGTATTCTTCCTCCTTCCTGTGTTTTCCTTTTGGACTTACTCTATGTATTGAGTGACTACTGCTCTAGTATTAGGCATGTTGAGGCCTATAGTGACTACAGTAGCTCTAGTATTAGGCATGTTCAAGCCTATCTAGTTGTGGTTCACTATGTCTACGTTCTTTTGCTGCGTGGTGGTTATATATTGTTACAGTTGGCTATTGTGGGGGACATGTTCCTTTTCAGAGAGTGGATGTGTGACTAGGTATGGTTTCTATTGTATTGTCTGTCTTCTTTTTTGTTGTTTCTCCTCTTTCAGCTTAATGGACCTTAAATAGTTTTTAGTGCCTTGGAGCATCTAGGCTTTTCATATAACTCTTTTTGACTGGGGTTCTTGGGTAGTGAGTGGCCTTGTTTTCTAAGTTTGCACTGGAGCCATGCAGTGGCACTGGCGCTTTTGGGCTTCAGAGTGCAAGCTGCTGACCTTCAAGTTGACTTTCCTGGGGCCTGAAAAATCCAGTCCATGCCTAGCCTGAGCAGTCAAGGCCCATTCAGTTGCAAATTGCAGTCCCACCCTATCTCCCAGGATCGTTTCCTTGACAACCAGGAGTAGACTCTGGTTGCTGACTGGAAGCCTCACCTGAGTGAGCCCCCCCCAACTGCTGGAGTGGCAGCTCATCACTGCTGAGTTGGATTTCCCTGGACTGGTAAAATTCAGTCTGCATGGGCCTCAGCCTGAGCCATGCTGGCCTTCAGGGTGCGAGTTGGTAGCCTTCCTGGAAAATGTTTTAATGGTGTGGCACTGGGCCATGGGTTTGGGCAAGCATCAAAACAGAGAAAGCTTCTTTCTCTAAAACTTTGCTCTATTTCCGACAAATAGAGAAGCTGTTGTCCTCTGAGGGCAGTTGTTTATTGTCTAGAATTAATGAAGAGCAGTAGGGCTCTGTACATAAATCATCCCAGCAAACCTGGAAAGATCTCCATGTGCTGCCTAAAGCCCCACCCTTCCCTATCCCAGGGGCTATAAAATAGACTCCTGGTCCTGAGTGACCCCAACTTTTTGCACACAAAAACAGATTTAATGCTGATCTGTGTTCCAAGTGTTTATAATACACTTTACAAATTCTAGTTTTCTTTATGAATTTGGTATTACCATTATCTCCACTTCACACATGAGGAACCACAAACCCAAATAAGTTAAATGACCTGCCCATGGTCCTGCAGTGAGTATTGACAATGTGATTTAAACCCAATTGGTCTGGCATCAGAATCTCTACTCTCAAACACTACAGTTTGGTGCCTCCCAAGCTATTGTGTGAGGACAAGTATAAGCTCCAAGAAAGGTAACTTCCCCCCACCATTGCTGTGACCTTGGTGACTTGAAACCTTACCAGTAGTGTTTACAGATACTGGGACACTCCATATCTCTGAAGCCCCCATGCTGAAAGAATAGAAAGAACAACTGGGAAAAAATGAAAGGAGTGGAGTCTTTCAGGCTACTGTAGTATTTTACCAGTCATTCGAGATCTCTATTCCTCCTGATATCTTAAATTTCATATGAAGACTTCATCTTTATCTTTAGGGAAACATTTTCCAAAACAACTACATCTTGTAGCCCCAACTGTCATCACCAAGAGGATGCCTTGTACCCTTAAAATGGCATGGTTCCAATAATAAAATTAAAGGCCAGGAAGGAATTATTCTATATATCGTAATCTGTTACCTGAATGATTTCAAGCCCTTCCTAACTGTCCCCAGTTTTTTCCCATTCCATCGATTCTACACACAACAATCAGATTAGTTTTCATGAACATGGGTTACATCACCAGGTTCATCACCTATTAGAAATCTCTCTCCAATGGTTTTAAACTTCCTGAGAAGTAAAGTTCACACTATTTGTCCTAACATTCAGGTCCGCCATAGCCAATTCATAAACTATATGGTCCATAGTTAGCCCTCATTGTTCTGTATTCCTCCCAAGAAGAACCAAGCCAATTTATTCATAATGTAGTCATCATTGTTGTTAGTTACCAAAAACTATGTTGGTAAAGTTGCTGGAAAGCTAAGTAAGTGAAAATTGTGACAGATATTTAGATGATAAGGTATACAACTAACTAGACTCTATGAAAAATTTTTTAAAAATACCACTGGGTACTATATTTTACATTTTTATATTTTCTATATTCAATTCGGTATCTGGCTGCATGTTACAATTACATAAACTGTGAAAACCGTATCTAATAACTTCTTCACTGACTATTATTATATTTAAAGTCAATTCACCCACTTAACCTAGACTAAATTAAAACAATATCTTCTGACAATGAAAGGTAATATTACAAAGTGGTGGATAAACATCAGCTTTTGAGTAAGGATGATACAAAATTCTCAAAATTATAGCAAACTGAATTCAGCAACATAGTAAATAAAAAATTCTTAAAAGAAATAGAAGATGTTAAAAAATGGAAAGCCATTCCCTGTTCATGGATTGGAAGAATCAACATTATCAAAATGGCCATATTACCAAAGGCAATATACAGATTCAATGCAATTCCAATAAAGATCCCAATGACATATTTTAAAGACATAGAACAAAATTTACTGAAATTCATATGGAACAACAAAAGACCCCAAATAGCCAAAACCCTCTTGCCAAACAGAAGAGAGAATGGAATTATTACAATTCCAGACTTCAAACTATACTACAAAGTCATAATAATTAAAACAGCCTGGTACTGGTACAATAACAGACAAACAGACCAATGGATCAGAGTTGAGTACCCAGAAATAAAACCACACATATATGGTCAACTATTCTTTGACAAATGGGCAAAAAACATACACAGAAACAAGGACAGACTCTTCAGTAAATGGTTCCAGCACCAAAACTGCACCACAACTTGCATAAAAATAAACCAAGTTAATACCCTCACCCTTGTATAAAAATCAACTCAAAATGGATAAAAGACTTGGATGTGAAACCTGAAACCATAAAATACATAGAGGAAAACCTGGGCAAAACCCTCCATGAATTTCATTTCAGAAATCCATTTCTGGAAACAACTACAGCTGGCAAAAAAAAATGAAAGAAAACAAACAGCTGGGACTACATCAAACTAAAAAGATTTTGTACAGCAAAAGAGACAATAAACAAAACAAAAAGAAACCCAACCGACTGGGAGAAAATTTTTGCCCTCCAGATATGTGATAAGGGTTTGATTATAAAGGTCCACAAAGAGCTCGTACAACTCAACAACAAAAAAGAAAAGAAAAGAAAAGATCCCAGTCAAAAAATGGGAGAACTAAAAAGACACTTCACCAAAGAGAAAATACAGATGACCAATAGACATATGAAAGAATGCTCCACATCACTAACAATCAGGGAAATGCAAATTAAAGCCACACTGAGATACCATCTTACACCAGTAAGAATGGTCCATATTAAAAAAAAAAAAAAAAACAGGCAAGAATAAGTGTTGGCATGGATGTGGAGAAAAAGGAACTCTCTTAGACTGCTGGTAGGAGTGCAAACTGGTTCAGCCACTCTGGAAGACTGTGTGAAGGACCCTCAGACAACTGAAAGTGGAATTAGCATTTAACCCAGCTATCCCACTACTAGGAATCTACCCAGAGAACATGAAAACACTAATTAAAAAAGGACACCTATACACACATGTTTATTGCAACTCTGCTTACAATTGCCAAGATATGGACACAAGCAAAATGCCCAAAACCAATGAATGGCTGAAAAAAAATGTGGTATACATACACGATGGAATACTACGCATCAACCAAGGAAGACATATATCATCTGCAGTAACTTGGATGGCACCAGAAGGACACATATTCGCAGAAATAAGCCAGAAAGAAAAAGAGAAATACAGATAGATCTCACTTAAATGAAGGATATAGGGAAATACAAATAAATGAATAAGAAAAATTAAAAACAACCAACAGAACTGAACAATTGAGTGAGAGAGGAGGAGGGAGGAGAGAAGGGGGAGACAGAGGGCACAAAAGTATAAGGTGGCTAACAACTGTTAAGGAAATGGGAAAACCCGGGGGTAAATAGAAATAAATTAAATAAATAAAAATAAATTAAATTAATAAAAAAAACTAAAAATGTGAGGAGAGTAGGGATGTAAGGGGTACAATACAACCATGTAAACATGACCAATATTACATGATAATTACAAAATAAATTAAAAAAATCTAGTGTCAGAAATTTAAGAGAAAGTAATACAGTAATTTTAATTTCATCAGGCAAACTTGGTCATTAGTATTTAATTTTTAAAATGCACTTATATTTAAATTTGTCATTAAAAAACTGTAATGAATCTCTCATAAAATCTAAAATAACATTTAAGCTATAGCAGAAAACTAGGAAAGGAAATTAGGAAACTTAAGCCATAAATGTCTTGTGTCTAATCAAATGTACCAAAAAAAGTTTATGTGATATGGTATTGTACAATTGTGATAATAGTAAACAAATTTTATGCTTGATAAAAAAAGAAGCTAGACCCCATGATCAGTTGGGAGTTATTCCAGGCACACAAGTATATTTTAACATCTTAAAATTAATCTATGTTATTCACCAAATCCACATAGAGAAAGATAAGAAAATTATAAAGCATATAAAAGGAAAGAAAATTATAAAGCATATAAAAAGAATCCACATTGGGAAGGTCATAAAAACATCACTATTAACATATTATATGATAACATACATTGAAAACTCCAAAGACCCCACTAAAAAACTAATAAAAAAATAAGACAGAACAGTATAGTGGCAGTTTACAAATCAATTTACAAAAGTTAGTTGCACTCTGATATTCAAAGTGTGAGCTAGAAGAAAAAGAAATTTAGAAAGCAATTCCTTTTACCATCAAGTAAAAAATGATAAATACCTAGGAGTAAACTTAACAATGGAGGTTAAGGACCCATCCAATGAAAACTATTAAGATTTCGTTAAAAGAAGTAGAACACAGAGAAATGGAAGGCTATTCCCCCCCTTTCCGTGGAAGAATTAACATTGGGAAAGTGGCCACCTTACCCAAAACAATATATAACATCAACGCAACCCTATCAAAATTTCAGTGGCACTCTTCAAAGAAATAGAACAAACATTACTGAAATTTATATGGAACCACAAAAGACAATGAATAGTCAAAGTAATCCTGATTTATACAAAAAGAAAAGAAACAAAGAAGATACAATAGTGGTTGTACACTCTTGTTTCAAATTAGACTACAGAGATATAGTAATCAGAACAGCATGGCAGCATAGCATTACAATAAAAATAGATAGCATAGTCCATTGGACATTCTTCATACTCTGCTCTCTCCTCATTCCATCCTTCTCTGGGAGCCTCAAACTATAGATTTTTATAGACCAAAGGAATATAATTGAGAACTCAGATATAAATCCATCCACATTTCTGTGACAGTTCATCTATGACAAATGTGCAAAGAGCAAACAATGGTGAAAGAAAAGTCTCTTCAACATCAAATGATGCTGGGAAAAATGAGAACTACATGAAAAATAAAGTTAGAGACTACTCTCTCACAAAATATACAAACATTAACTCAAAATGAGTTAAAGATTTGTATGTAAGACCTGAAACCATAAAATAAATGGAAAAAACACTGGCAAAACACTCTACAACATTAGCTTCAGAGGACTCTGTGGCTTCATCACCAATGACAAAACCAAGAGCACAATAAGCAAATGGGTCCATCAAACTAAAAGGCTTCTGCATAGCTAGTGAACTTATCATTAATACAAAAGGACATGCTATCAAATGGAGAAAATATTTGTATATTAGACATCTCACAAGGGGCTGATATACAAGATCTACACCCAGAACTCATGAAATTCAACAAAAAGAAAACAGACCAATTACAAAACAGGCAAAATAAACAAAGATGACAAACAGAGGGTCAACAAGCATATGAAAAAAATTTCATTATCACTTATCATAAAGTAAACACACATCAAAACCTCAATGAGATAGCATCTCACACCTGTAGAAATGTCCCATATCAAAAAGACCAGAAACAATAAGTGTTGATGAGAATGTGGAGGCATAGGAACCCTCATATACTTTTGGTGAGAATGTGCGTTAGACCAATCCTTAGAGTAAATACTATGAAGCTTTTGCAAATCATTAAATATAGATATATCATGCAAACCAACAGTTTAACTCCCAGGTATCCCTCCAAAAAATCAAAGCCCTAATTCAAAGAGAAATATGTACTTCTGTGTTCACTGCATTACTATTGGTAACAGTCAAGTTATGGAACAACCTAAATAGCTGTGGCATAAAAGTTTTTCCTTTTATGAGAACATGATGGAACTGAAAGGAATAATGCTAAGTAAAATATTTCAGAAGGAGAAAGATAATACCATTTCACTTATATGTGGAAAGCAGAGAATAAAATAGTGAGGCAGAGTCAAATCAATAAAATCTTAGAAATTACGGAGTTGAGGCTACCAGAGAAGGATGGCCTGAGGAGAGAGCAGAGTATGGAAAATGTCTAATGAACTATGGTGAAGGATACCATAGGTTGTGAGGTGTGGTTACGTACTTCTGAAGGTGTGAGCCTATACTTCGAATTATATACAATGCTGTTAACAAATGTAACCTCAACAAGAACAAATTCAGACTGAAAAGGGCAAATAATGTACAACTTTACTCATATATGAAGATAAAGGAACAAAAGAAATGAATATACAAAACAAAACAAACTTGCAGATTATTAAGTACAAAATGGGGGTTGCCAAGGGAGTAAGAGGAATGGAGAGGGTAAATTTGGTAAAAGGGGTCAATCATATGGAAGCAATCATAAAGTAGATATACAGATGTGAAATTAAAACTTCATACACCTGAAGTCTATATAATATTTAAACTAACAATACTTCAATAAAATATATTTAGATTTTAAACCAGTAAGAACAAACGACAAAACCAACTCTTAGTTTATAAGTGATCAGAAGGTACTCAGGGTGGGAGATGAGTAAACTTGGTTAAAAATGGTTATTTGCATGTATGGTAATCGATGGAAACTACTATTTTGGTGGTGATCATAAAACTATATATAGATGTCAAAATATATGCATAGATCCAAAACCTATATAATGCATAAATCAAATTAGTTCAATGAAATCTTTTTTCATTGAGGAAGTTCCAACTTAAGGTAAAAATATCCTTTTCATAAATTGGAGGACTTAAAATATCCATACTATTCAAAGTCATCTATAGATTTAACGTGATCCTCATTAAAATTGCAATGATGTTATACATTGAAATAGAAACAATCTAAAATGTACGTAAAGTATAAAAATGGGTAAAATCAAGTTATGTTACTGGAGTGATTACTCTTTCAGGAAGTGGGACTGTAAGAGAACATGAGAAGACCTGGTATTGCTGATGATGTATTTTCTATGAAAGAGGAAGTCACTCATATTTGTTGTGTTTGTAAAAGCTCTAATCAAAATTTTCAGGCTTGGTTTTATTTCTTCTCAGTTTGTCAGGTTTTCATATTAGCTAGTTTCCTGTATCTCCTTCATGTGTTGGTTCTTTTTTTTTTTTGCCTCTTTTTGGGTTTATGTGCAATGTTGTATTTGAAAAAATTATAAAAAGGGAAAACCTGAAGACCAGGGTGACATTATTTTTCTCTAAAGTAAGAGTTTTTAAATGGCTTTCACTTAGTATTTCCCAAGTCTTTAATGACTCCAAGTTGGTAGGAACATGTATGTGAAGTTTTTGATTATGATTTGCACTTCATCCTAGGAAATCCTTTAGGAATACTGCCCAACATGTAGTAGTTTATTCCTTGTAAACAAGACTCATTTCCCAAGACCCTAACTTGTAGAAACCAACACTGGAGCAATTACCTAGATTCATCTCAGTGAGCTGTCATGGGATTACTTCCCCAAGGATTCTCCAAAACTGATAAATAGGCCTGAAATGCTCACAGTACATGCCCATTTATCATGGAACGGGGATCCAAGTACCACTAGGGCATCCACAACCTTCTATGCTGTCTCCTTTCATCCAGTCACTGAAGACCCAGGTATCACCCTCTTTCAACCTTTGGTCAAAGGATAAATCAAAGTTCTATTTAGAAATCAATTCTTAGGTTGAATTTTCATCCTATATAGGAGGAAACTGAGGCAGCAGAATTGGGAAACTCTGAGACCAGCACAGACCAGAACAGTGGGTAAGGTCAGGACATGGAAAACTCAGGTTCCACTTTTTTCTTCCATATGTCTCTCTGTTTACATCTGAAAAAGTGCTTATGTAATTTGAGTCTCTTGTGCTTAAAGGTAACATAGTAGTTCCTGCAACCTTCTTACCAATCAACTATTTTCAAAGTACTGTCATACACCATATTAAATGTGATTTTCAAACCTGAAAGAAAGACCTCCCAGCTGAGAGATGGAGGCTCAGAGAAGCTCAGAGATGGAGGTTCAGAGAGGCTGCATGCAGTGAGGGAACAACACAGGAGGTGCAAACAGCTAGTTTTTCACACTGCATTTGGCTCTCTCCTCTGTCTACCCCACATCTTCTCCCCTGTCCACATAGCCACAAGGTTGAGGGGTTGTGTTTCTAAGGTCTTTGGACCATTCAGTTGTGAGAGCCCATTGACTCTTACAGGATCAGGGCACAGCTTCCTAGAATGAACAAGCAAAATCACCAGGTACTTGTGGAAAGTTACTTGGTTCTCAGAATTGGACCAGTATCTCAGGGAACAGAGCCAGATAATCAGTATTTATTTTCACAGAATCACGGATGATTCTGACACACATTCAAGTACAGACAGCTTTCTTAAGGGCTAGAAAGCAGATGTAGGTTTTCCTGGATGCCCTCTGATTTCTCCCAGGCCTGGTCCTGTCTCCTTCCCTCTCTTCTGTCAACAAGATGTCCCAGAGGAGGATTCTGATTTCCAGGAAACAGGCTGTGAGGAGAGAAGTAGTTTCTGAAGTGACCTAAGGAGGTGAAATTTTTCCATCTCGCTAGGAAAAACAGGTGGTAGCCAGGTGTGCTCAGAGGTGGGGATGCTGCAGGGAGTCACATGTGCAAGATCTTTTAATCCATGGTCAATTTGGAGGACCTGGAATGGTCTCTGGAATGAGCCCATCAATTCCCCCTTTCCACTGAAACTCTAGTTTTGTATAGACAAGCAATCTCAAAGCCTTCCCTAAATAGATGAGAGCTAAATGACATCCTTCATGCCATTCAACCATACTGAAACTATTATGAGCAACAAATAATAGATGCAAAAAGCTATACATATAACATATCTCCAGAGACTATGCAAAGAGTATCAATTTTATGTTTCAATATAAGCTACCCAACACATACACCTCAACTGAGTGCTTGAACGGACTCTGAAACTAACACTCAGCCTATTGAATGCCTTCTGATGGGGAATTCTAGCCTCCCCTTTCTTCCCATTGGCTTAGTACTTAAATTTTCTGGGAGACAAATTGACTTATCTTTCTGGCTCTCTTCAATTCTTTGGTTCTTGACCTGCTGGTCCACGTCCCTTGAATGTAAAGGCTGTAATATCCTTCTGTCCTCTTCCCCTCTGTATAGAGAGTCACAAATGAGTCTCCCCTTCCACATCCTGGATCAATCCTTGGAGACATGGGTGGTTTGAAACTGTTCCCTACCTGAGTGAGAAACACAGGTAGACCCAGAATAAAGGCAAAACAAGGACCCCTGAGAACTCTGTTCTCAGAGCAGGATTTCAGGTCATTGGAGGTGGAGGGTAGAAAGTTAAAGAAATACTGTAGATAGGACTCTCCTTGAGACCCCATAGTAGCACTTTCAATTTATAAAGGACATTAAAGTTGGAAAGGGCTTCCAAAGTTGTTCTTGAGTTATTTTAGTAGTTAGTGTCTTTCTAGTAATTTGCTTACTTCATCTAAGTTATATAGTTTGTTAACATATAATGTTTCACCATGATGCTTTATAATCCCTGATGCTTTTTAGTATAGGTTGTTCATAAAGAATGTTCTTTCATTTCTGATTATAGTCCAAAGTAGAGTGTTTAATGATTTTTTTCTTGGTCAATCTAGCAAACAGTTTATTTTGTTGACCTTTTCATAGATCCAACTTTTGGTTCCATTATATATGCTACTGATATTCAATTCTTTATTTTGCTCGACACTATTTTTCCTTCCCTCTGACTACTCTGGGTTTTGTTTCGTTCCTTTTTCCAGTGGCTCAGGGGTAAGACAAGGCCACTGAATTTAAATATTTCCTCTTTCTTAAGATAAGCATTATTTAAAACCATTCTTTTTACTTCCTATTTAGTTGCATCCCATCAGTTTTGGTATATTGTGTCTTCATTTTCATTCATCTCAAAGTCTATTATTTTATTTTTCTTTGACACATGGCTTTTATGGAGTCTCTTTTTTATTATTAAGTTAAAATTGACTTAAACTTAAAATTTTAAAAGTCTGTTTAAACAAAGAGTGGAGAAGGTTGAGTTAGAATTGTATGGTGATGCATTTAAAGTGAACAGGATGTAGTATGTTAATTTACAATGTTAATGTATATGGTTGTATATCTGAAGCCTATAAAATGTTTAAATTAAAGTTTAACCACTCTTTTATTCTCAGTCTAAGAATTTATTTTGTGTATTTGTTTTGATTCTAACCAGCCATGAGTGTTTGTTATCTCCTTTTGACTTTGTTCACATAGTAAAGTACCCTCCAGGTTAATCCATATTGTTGCAAATGGCAGGATTTCATCGTTTTATACTTAGGTAGTATGCTATTGTTCTATATACCACTACCCTATCCTCTCATTAGTCAACAGGTACTTTTTTTTTCTTATGCTTTGTTTCCAACTTTTGACTATTGTAAATAATACTGCAATGAACAATGAACATTAGGATGCATATATCCCTTCAAATTGTTTTGTATTCTTTAGGCAAATACCCAGAAATGGGATAACTGGATCATATGGTATTTCTATTTGTAGTGAGGACTCCTCATTCTGTTTTCTATAATGGCTGTACCAATTTGCATACTTTCTTTCTTTACTTACTTATTTATTTTTAATTGTCTTTTTTTGATTGCACACATATATATGCAAACACATATTTAAATATTACATCTTTGTTTACCCCAATATTTCCTTCACCTTATCACCCATGCACCTTCTTTATCTCTTATACCCAGCCCTCACCTGATTTTATTCTCCTCCGCCTCCCTTCATCTATGCTTCAATTCTATTGGCAGTTTTAAATTGTCTGCCTGCTTGTTTTTCCTAAATCCTTATAAGTGAGACCATTTGATATTTCTTTTTCTTTCTGGCCAATTTCTGCTAAGATGATTCTTTCTAGCTCCATCCATGTTGCTGCAAATGACATGTTTGTCTTCTTCGATTGATGCATAATATCCTGTTGTGTAATATACCACATCTTTTTCAGCCACTCATCAGTTTTGGGTCATTTGGGTTGATTCCATATCTTGGCGACTGTAAATAGTGCTGCAGTAAACATGCACGTACAGTTGTCCTTTTTTATTATTGATGTTATATCCTGTGGGTAGATTCCCAGTAGTGAGGATGCTTGGTTGAATGGTAGTTCCACTTTATGTTGTTTGAGGGCTCTCCACACAGCCTTCCATAGTGGCAGGACCAGTTTGCATTCCCACCAGCAGTGTAAGAGTATTCCTTTTTCTTCATATTTGTACCAACACTTGTCCATTTTTTTTATACGAGCCATTCCTACTGGTGTAAGATGGTACCTCAATGTGATTTTGATTTGCATTTCTCTGATTAGTGATGTGAAGCATTCTTTCATATGCCTATTGGCCATCTCTATTTCCTTTTTGGAGAGTGTCTTTTATGCTCTTTTCCCCATTTTTTAACTGGGCTTTTTGCCTTGTTTTTGCTAAGCTGTGTGAGTTCTTTGTGGATCATTGTAATCAAACCCTTATCACTTGTATGCATTCTTAACAGTGTATGAGGTGATTCCCTTTTCTCCACATCTTCAAAAACACTTTTTTCTTTCTTTTTAATTATAGCCATTCTCATAAGTATGAGATGATATCTCATTATTGTTTTCATGTATTTCATTCTCATCCTGATTCATTTTTCAGATGAAGAAATTGGAGTCTTAAAATGCTCAGGTAACTGGCCTGATATTTCACAGTCAGAAAGTGTCAGACCACAAACTTGATTTCAATTATTCTGAAATAACTTTTCTTTTTTAATGGTATTTCAGTTGACTACTTCAGATGTGCCAAAGAGATCATCATATCAGCAAATAATAATGATTTTTAAATTTTCTGTCCAGTAGTCATAGAATTCCTTTCATTCACTGTTATATAAATTTATTATACTACATATACCTATTTTAAATCATTTAAATATACACACTATCATAATATACCATCATACTAATTCTTAAACACTTCAAGAGACTTGTAAGACTTCTAAGGTAATGGGATTGAAATAAGTCAAATATTATATCTATAATATTGAAAATGCCAGAATAGATGTGACTGAAATGATTATGTTGCATAATATTTTCCTGGATTAATTTAGTGTCTCCTACCATGTTTTTTCTTATTCAAAAGATAATAACAAAATTAAACCTAAGATATTTTAATGCTAAATAAATAGTTGGTTTCACTTATATGAATATCTTTATTCAATTGAGCATACTCAGCATTTGTTGGTGTTGTTGCAGAAGGCTGGGAAGATGGATGGAGGCAACCATAGTGAATCTTATGAATTCCTGCTTGTGGGGTTCACAGACAATCCTGAGCAGCAGCGCATTCAGTTTTGGATGTTCCTGGTCATGTACCTGATCACAGTGGTGGGAAATTTGCTCATCATCCTGGCTATTGCCTCTGACCCCCGCCTGCACACTCCCATGTACTTCTTTCTTGCCAACCTCTCCTTCACCGACCTCTGCTTTGTCACCAACACAATCCCTAAGATGCTGGTGAACCTTCAGTCTGAGAACAAAGAAATCTCCTATGCAGGGTGTCTGACACAGCTCTTCTTCCTGGTCTCCTTGGTGGCCCTGGACAACTTCATCTTGGCTACAATGGCATATGACCGCTATGTGGCCATCTGCCGCCCCCTCCATTACACCACAGCCATGAACCCAGGACTTTGCATTGTTCTCCTCATCTTGTGTTGGGTGTTCTCCATCACATATGGCCTCATCCACACCCTCCTTATGACCAGAGTGAAGTTCTGTGGGCTACAAAAGATACGCTACATCTTTTGTGAGATGTATGCACTCCTGAGACTCGCATGTTCCAATACCGAAGTCAATCATGTAATGCTAATGGCCACAGGAGCCGTTGTCTTCCTTGGTCCCTTAAGTTTCATGATGTTGTCCTATCTCTGGATTGTGAGAGCCATCCTCCGAATACCCTCAGCCAGTGGGAAGTACAAAGCCTTTTCCACATGTGCGTCCCATTTGGCTGTGGTTGCCCTATTCTATGGGACACTTTGCATGGTATATTTTCAGCCCATTGAAACCTACTCCATGAGGGACTCGGTGGCCATTGTTATGTATGCTGTGGTGACTCCCATGATGAACCCTTTCATCTATAGTCTGAGGAACAAGGACATGCACGGGGCTCTGGGAAGACTCCTCTTAGGGAAAGTCTTCCAGAAGTTGACATGAGGGTAATTTTGGAAAGGACATTAAAGGGGAGACAGAAAATTTCCTTCATTGCACTGTAAAGGTCTGCCCTCTGAGAACTATACAAGCAATTAAGATAGTTCCAGCTCAGAATGAGTTGTTATATTTGTTGTGAGAAAAGGCATTGATGTGTAACAGTGTCACCCAGACCTCACCAATCATGGTAATAAATAAGGTCATGCAAACACAAACACTGGAATTTTGTGGTAGTTGGGAAGGAGACGACTGAAAGTTTTAACATTTCACTCACGTGGTTGTTCCTCTAGCAAACAGTTCCAACCTTAGGTGTTTTCCAAATGTCACCTCATTAACATAAACCCAGTTGTAGTTGAAAGGGTTTGCTAAGAGCATCGAGACACCTATATCACTCTACCACTCAGAAAATGTCCAAGGTTTTAAGACACTGCCAGAAAAGGGTACATGGACTAGACATATATTTGTTATAAATCACAATATCACAAGTTCAGCCTACCTTATAAAAATACAATCGCTACAAAGTGAACAGTAAGTAGCAAAAAGGTTAGTCACTGGTCATGGTGGTTGAAAAGGGAAGGAATCTTTCTATATGTATCAACAGAATCAGCACTTGACCTAGACTTTGACAGATAGTTATGGATCAATTTAATGTTCACAGTCATTCAACAATTCATTTGAATGATAACTGAATGATGATAACTGAGGGACCTCAAACTGAATTACAAATATGAATAAGAATCTCTGTGTACTGTGGGAAGGAGACAATATTACAGTACATATACAGTTGGCCCTTGAACAATGCGGAGGTTAGGGGTGTCAAATCCCCATGCCAACAAAAACCAACGTAAAACTTTAGACTCCCCAAAATAATAATACTTAAGTACTAAGAATAGTAGTATTAAGGATAAAACTTAATAATAATTGCTCTACTGTTAACTGCAAATCTTAGCAGCACAAATACTCAATTGGCACATGGTTTATATGTACAAGTATTAGAACACATATTCTTATAATAAAGAAAGACATAAGAAAGTATATGTTAAGAAAATCCTCAGAAGATAAAAATACATGTAAAGTACTCACTGTGGTTATCACTACCATAAGTTTGCATCAGCTGTTTAGAAAATGACTCATCTGACTGTCATTACTTACATCAATCTTGTCAATATGGTATAGAAAACCAAGCAACTCAACTTCTTCATGTAATGCCATGACTTTTCTCACTTTTTGAGGCCCCTTCCAGCAAGACTAGTGGCATTTGATATGGGTCCCATGGTATTATTCATGGTTTAATGTTGCAACAAACAAGATGAAATCTATGTAAGAACTATGAGAGATCACGTTCTATTACAAGAAACAATTTACTGGAGCGTCTGAGTGCTCACCACAGATGGCTTGAGTCATGTTTCATTTTCAGTGGATCCTCACATCTGAGAGCACCACAACAGCAAGAATGGGCTATGAAATTACTCCAATAGTATAGTGTGTTATTCAGTTAATTTTATGCAGTTATGATTTAATACTGTATCTTCACATTTGGTTTTCATTTCTCAGCTGCAAATGGCACCATTTACAGTCTGCTCATTTGGATAAAATCTAACATTGTATAAAAGATTTGTGTAGAGTTTATG
The DNA here is from genome assembly GCA_004024945.1 of Uropsilus gracilis. Lineage (NCBI taxonomy): Eukaryota > Metazoa > Chordata > Mammalia > Eulipotyphla > Talpidae > Uropsilus > Uropsilus gracilis. The sequence continues at coordinate 11,488 of PVHY01015559.1, read as the reverse complement.
GTTGCATATGATAACATAGATTATTGCACATATATGTATAAGTGGCATCCATGAATACCTAGCTTTTCCTTATTTTTCCAGTATTTCTAGACTATGTGGTTAACTTGAGTTTTTTTTAATATAACGGAGTTCCATAAAATTTTCCAAAATATTTGTTTAAGACAATCTGCATGCAAGTGAATCCATGCAGTTCAATCTCATACTATTCAAAGATCAACTGTAAAAGTATGTAAGTCATCATTACTAGTTTGACTTGAAAAAACAAAATATGAACCCTTCTCACATCATGTAAGAATTGAGAGACTGGATTTACTGTCTCCCTGAAGCAGCTATGAAAAAATAATATTTTCTCAAAGGAAAATTTGGAAGTTCCCTCACAGAGTTTGAGGACTTTTCCCAAGTGGTGTCTTGCTACAAGGAAGAAGAGAGAGGAGGCAAAGTGGTGTGCAGTCAGGAAAGTAGATATTCTAACCAGAAAAATGGGGAAAGGGTCAGTCATCCCTGGCCCTATAGGGTACTACAAGGTACAGTGAATTTCACTATAGGGATTTTTCAGAAAGGGAGAGTAGTCACATACTCAGACTTGGATCCAACCTGGGACAAGGGGAACTCTGCAACCAGTGAAGACAAGAAAAAAATCTCCCCCACTCCCTCCCATTAATCAGAAGTCAAAAGTTACCAGACAGAGTTAGGCTGGGCTTCAATATCAGATCCAACAGGACTGGGACTAGTGCTAGAGAATTCACCAGTTCCTTGGAAATTATCAAGTGATACTGCAGGATTTACTGCCCAAGTCTCTTGGAGGCAGGCAAACAGCAAAGAGGCTGCTGTGGTGGCCATTGTCTATGGCCATAGCTGGGCAATCGGGCATATATACTGCCTGCCAGGTGTAACTTGGTCCCAGAGCTTGAGTTTTATGGACCAGAACTAGCCTCCCTCACCAGGATACTCAGGCTTAATAGAAAAAGATGCATGGCAGATAGGAGCATCTTGGATGTAGAATAGGAAGTTAGGATAACTTAAATACCAAACAGAGCTTGCTGTGGATTAAGACGAGATGAGGTAAAGGTATTTAAGCCCAGACTCCTCCAGACCTCACTTCAAACCAAGATAAACTGAGAAACAAAATAAACCCTGCAGTCCACCAGCCACTAAAGAGCAGGCAAAGCAAGGCACATGCCGAGGAAGGAAAATGCATTAGAAAGTAAGGTGGGCAAAAAAAATAGGCAAGGGAAGTCTCTTCACTAAAATGTGCTGGAAAAACTAGAAGAGTCACATGAAAAAGAATGAAAGTAGACCACTATTTCATATCATGCACAAAAATCACTCAGAATGGATCAAATACTTAGAAATGAGACCAGAAATCACAAAACACATAGAAAACATAAGCAAAACACTCCATGACACTGGCCTCAGAGAGGTCTTTGTAGATTTGTCTTTGATGGAAATTAAGTGAAAGAATAGAAACAATTGGGATTATAACAAACTAAAAAGCTTTTGCAGTATAAGAGACCATCACTAAAACAAAAAGACATCCTACAGAATGTGTAGAAATATTTCCACAGATTAATTCTGACAATGGGGTGAACATCCAATATCTACAAGAAATTCATAGAACTCAACAAAAAGATAACCCAATCAAAAAAGAGGCAGATGCAATAACAGATGGTCAAACAAAATGAAACCAATAACAAACCGTAGCAATCTGACTGTGGAATTAAGACTACAAAAAGGAGAGGAGAAGAGGAGAAAACAATGTAGAATGGGAGTATAGTATACTGTGAAGACTGCAGGTGCCTTGCTGGCAGATGTGCTATGGAGACATACATCTGGGGAGGGCTGGTTCGATGCCTCAAATCACATACAGTACAAGTAAACCAACATTACCTCAATTTGAAAAAAATAAAATAAAATTACAATTCTGACTGGTCCCTGCCTACTTCCCAGAGCACTCTAAACTTGAAGTTTCTTTTGAGAATTCCTTGCACAATATAGATGACTCTGTAATAGATGACTTATGAATATTACTTTTAGAAGGAGATCAAATATGGCAGACACTAATCAAGATATTTCTAGAGGAGTAATTTATTTTTTTTTATTTTAGAACAATCCCATGGAGATTCATTATAGAACCTCAGTAATCTAGATGCCAGAGTAGGAGAACCATGAAGTATGTACTCTCTAGCATAGCTTACTCAGTATGGCTTAAGATGACTTTAGGCAGTGACTCGACAATTTGTACCTATTTATTATAAGCATGTTGAATTAACTTTGTACCTATCACCTGAATCTACACCATTCCTTCTCATATCTCTCATTCTGCCTTCTTGGGCCTGAGGGACATAGGGTCCCAGTGGAATCTAGGTCTTAGAAACTCATTAATAAACAAAGTAAATTCCAAGGTTTCCCTGGGACAAATCCCACAGGAAGTCTAGGGTAGGGCTTCTTAATTACTAGCCATCCTTTGGGTAGAGGAACGAGAAACAGAGAAAGCAAATTCATGCCCTAGTCCCTCCAGGAATGTTTCCAAAACTCCCAAAGCCCAGATCTCTTCCTTCTCTGGCTCTTCATTATTTTCACTCTGAAGTTTTTGTTTTCCAATGTGCACAAATAGTGATAAACTACAGTTGCTTGTAGTTCAGATATTTCATCAGCAATATCCTGATAGCAGGGAAAGAAATAATCTTTATTAGCAACTTATTCAATCATCTAATCCCATAATTTATCCTTGCTAAAGTTAGTAAAGTAACTGAGTTATTTCCACACATTTTACATCATTTATTGTTCAACTAATCCCAGTCTTTAAGCATAACAGTTGTTACCCTCTTCAGAATGATTTTCCTAATCTCTCCCAACCAGATCTAATAACTGTATCTTGGATATCTATGAGATAACTGAATGAAATGATAAAGCAAAAGAATAAAGCAAACAACATATCAAAGACACTAAGAGTTAAAATAGAACATGGTATAACAAGAAGCAAAAAGAAGTTCAGAGTGGCAATACCATACTTTTTCATGAGGGGGGAGAGAATGCAGGGCTAGGATAAGAGAAACAGGCACAGACCTTAATATAAAAGGCCTTGTAAATTGTAGTAGAGAGTTGTCTAATTGATTTTAATAAGCTTAGATTCCATTTTGGGAAATATAATTCAGATTGAAGTGAGGAAAGTGTGCTAACATTAAAATTCAGAAAGGCAGAGAAATTATAACAGCTATTTCAGTACACCACAGTGAGAAACAATGGTTATGTGGATTCATGTTGCAGCAATAGGGTTTCAAATGGATATAACAGAAAAATGTGGTCACTTATAAATACTCACTAAATGATTTGACCAAATTAAGATTTCTTAATATCAGTCTCTCTGTAAGTAGACAAGTATATTTTTCCACATAAAATATAGGGAGTTGCAGCATATAATATTCTCATCATAACAAAATTTTTTAAGCATGAATTGGTTTTTTTTGTTTGCTTGTTTTTTGGATTTTGGTTTTTTTTAGAGACTGTCTCACTATGTTGCCCGGGATAGTCCCAAACCCACAGACTCGTGACCCCTAGCCTCAGCCTCCCAGATAGCTGGGATTACAGGCCCATGCCACCATGCCTGGCAAACATGAATTACTAAATCATATAAAGATATCAGACAATTGCACAAGCAAGAAAAATGACACAAACTAAAGTTTCAGGAAAGAAAAACTGTTCTCATGTAAGGTGCATAGAATTGACCAATTTTATGTGGGAATAATTTTCTGAATATGTGTAGCCTGAAGCAGAGGATCTATGCTGGGAAGAGATTGAATCAAAGTTTATAGCAGTCATGTAGTACTTAGATACTTAAAATCAAGAGGAGACACAAACACAGCATGATTGTTCTCATGGGACATTTGTTGAGTCTGACTTTTCTAAAAGGTAGAGAAAAATGTTCTGCAGTCTTTCAAGACTAAGAAAGACTCGTCAAGGAAGGATGTGTCTAACACTAATAAACTTCTTTCCTCCAAGGAGACTAATGGAAGTTCCTTTATATTTTTCGAAGATCAACAACCCCAGTCTGGGGCAATAAGAGCTAAAATCCTTGATCCCAAATTCTGGGGGCTGCTCAGGTTCCCAGCAATCACTGAAATAAAAATCCTCCAAACTCTGCCCACTTTCAAAACAATAAGCCTAGTCGTCCTAAAATTGAAACCCAAGTCCCTGAGACTAACTTAAAATCAATCCCTGATTATATTGAAGTAATAGATACTTATACCATTTCTGCATAACAGGAAAAGGAAAACTATCTCTTTTGGAAGATGATACTTCTAAAGCCATGGTGATCCTAGTACAGGTAATGTCTGCACACAATGAAAAATAACTAGACACAGAAAAAGTAAAATCATGTGACCAATAACAAACAGGAAAATAAGAGGAGGAAGATAAGAAAAACAATAAGCAGATATAAGTCTGATATTAGATGTAGCAAATAATTTAAAGTATAATAATTAATATCTGAAAATTATATAAGGAAGCATAGTTTTCACCAGCAAATGGCATAAATAAAAATAAAACAAATTACAACCTAGAAATGCAAAATAGAGTACCTCAAATTAAAAGTTCACTGAATTTAACAACAGACTGGACATAGATTAATAAACTAAAAGACATGCCAATACAAAATACCCAAATTGAATCAAAAAAATGAAAGGACAAAAATAATGATGAGATCATAATAGATGTATGGCACACGTGCAGTAGGCCTAACATATATATCACTTGAATCCACAAAGGACAAGAAAAAAATGAGCAGTGTTTGAAAAGATAATTATCAAGTATGCTCTAAACTAGTAAGACATAGAGCTGCAAATTATCAAGTATGCTCTAAACTAGTAAGACACAGAGCTGCAGGCTTAGGTTGCTCAGCAAATTCCAAGTGGCATAAATTCAAACAAAACCAAATCTAGCATATGGTAAACTTCTTAAAAACAAACAAAATCTGAAAAAGTCATAATATCAGGTGCAAATGGGGCAGAAGTAGCACGTTTAAAATGCAATTTTAGCAGCCCAGATTATTTCAGATTCTTACCACCCATGCATAGCAGTTGCCAGTCAAATGCAATTTGAACAACAGGGTTTTATTTACAAGGACAATTAACCAGGAAAACAGAAAATTCTTAATGCCACAAGTGGCCATTTATCTTACCCCAGTCACCATTTTTAGTCCCAAAGGTCCCAAAGACACATGTCCAAGATGGGCCTTTTGCCCCTCCAAACCTAAGACAGGCACTCTTTGCAAAGTCCTGTCTTTCTTTTCCATCTTCTTTTTGCTTCTTCTCTCTCCAATGTTCCGAGTTGCTCAGCTTCTCCAAAGTTTCTTCCTTTACCAGGCCCGTCTTCAGTGCATCTGGTCACATTCACCAGGCCTGCCATTCTGGTATCCGACTACACACCAGCTACTCTTCTGCCAGCCACTCTCCCACCATGGCTCCTTACTACCAGGAGGGAGGATGAGCTCACTCTACGGGGGGGGGGGGGGGCTTCTGGCTGGCCTGGCCACACGGGTTCCTCTTTACCAGCCCAGGATTATCCTCTCTCTCCTTCCCAAAGTCTTTCTGTAGGTCTCTAATCTCTGCTCCTTCTTTTTAATCTCCTTTTTCTTGCTCTCCCTCTCTCCTGAAAACCAGAGATTCCAATTTCTCTTCACACACCCTCTTGGTGATTCATTTTCTCTTTCCCACCCCAGGCCTTGAAACAATAACCCTGGGGTACTAGTTTCTCATATTCACCAAGGCGGCTCAAGGTTTACAACAAAGTAAAAGAAGAAAGTACCTTTATCTGGTTTAGACCTCTGTGTTTTTGAGACACAGCTAATGGCAATGCCTAAATTTTATGAACAAATAACACTGCCCATATTGAGGTCACAGCTTCAGTTGCAAGGAACATACATTATCTTCACAGGGGCAACAATTAGAATGACTCCTGACTTCACAACAGAAATGGCGAAACTGTAAGACAATGAAATGCCATCTTTTATTTGAAATAAAATGGTAGCATCCATACGGCAGAGTTCATATTATTTCAAATAAATTCTATTAAAGTATGGAGACTGCTTAAAAATAAAATAGAAATATCATATGATCTAGCAATATCACTGTTAGTTATTTACCCAAAGACTATGAAAATACTAATATAAAGATTTAAGTATTCTTAATAATAGGGGCTCAGGAGGAGGAGGTGATCAGGCATGACACTACACAGGGTAGAGTAGTAAATTTGCACACACACATCGTCTATGACCTTTCTACTTTCAGTCAGTTACCAGGCAAAGGACACTTCTGGAGGAGTGCAGGAGCCAGTGCTATCAGAAGACCAACCTCAGCACCCTGGGAGCTTGAAGTCAGGTTTCCAGGAGGGTGATAAGTTCTCAGGACTGGGCATCACAGGCTACTAACATCAGTGAAGGCCAGTTTGCTTCTGAACTATCTTTGTTCAACTCACAAAAGTCAACTGGATAATGAGGTGTTAAGGTGGTTTTGTTGAGGTGTTAACCACCCTGTCCTCCATCTCCATTCTGCTGGCTAGCTGATGAAAGTGCACCTTAAAAATTCGTTTCTGTGTCTACTTTATTGGCCTTTGGTGGTGACAAATGGTCTGAACTTTGATTTTCTGGTTACATTAGCGCTGTTATTCACAAGGGTCAAGTCTTGGGACTAACTTAAATATCCAAGAACAGAGGAGGGGGTAGCCCCACCCACATGCCCAGTTCAGCCATGCTGCCCAGCACTGAGCCCTCAGCCACCCAGCTTGCTGCACTCCTTTCAGGGTTCAGGGAATACAAGGTAGGGGGGCCGCCTGGCGGGAAGCAGCTAGGGGAGCTCCCTGGTCACTGTACCAGGAGGTAGCAGGGTAGGCAGGGGTAGCCCCATCCACATGCCCGGTTCAACCATGCTGCTGGGCACTGAACTTCACCCTGCCAGACACATGAACTGGCAGGGATGAGGGCATTGGCGGGGGAGGGGGTAGGATAGTGGGTGGTAGGGGTCATTCCTTCTGGTCTTCTCCAAATCCAGTCAACCCTCACCAGAAGCAACTAAATCAGCTATTCAACAGCTGCACACGAATACAGAGGTGGAAAACAAAGAGCATTCCAGAACAAAAAACATGTCAGAATCATGGGACACAGGACTATAAGACTGATTAGAGAGACAAACTACCTCAGAAATACAACCACTGTGATGGGATGGGAATGGAATTTCCCATTCAGAGATGCCTTCAGCATATCAAAGGACCCTCCCACTTTAGGAGGTGAGGAAAGCCATGGAGATGGGCAGTGGTCCCACGACGAGCTGGACCAACCATCTGCCAGGGTCTATCTCGATCAAAAAAACTGATGCACAAACTCTGGCCAGGAGAAATGCTCCCAACACCAGCAACCAGAACTACAAAACAAAAAAGAAGCAAAATATGACAGAAGATGGGCCAGAGCAGTTGACCAGAAAGGAGGAGGCACTGAAAGAACACAATCATGTGTGAACTGGTGGCCAAGCAGCAAAAAGACACTTGGAAAACTAAGCACAGGCCACTGTGTCCCAGGAAACCACGTCCACACCAGACAAAAGGACGTTGCTACAGGAAAGAAAAGGAAGAACCCAAGGGACTAAAAATTAAACAATAAATGGCAGTGAAAGAAGAGATGGAGAGACCAAGTGGATGGGGTGGGGGAGGGGGAGGAACAGAGGAACATCCAAAAGGCAAATGTAAACAAAACTTAGTCAATAAAAATATATATATCATTAAATATATATATACCCATGAACACACAACTAGATGAAGCACTTAGGGACTACATACTCAGTAGAATACTGCTCAGCTACTTAAAACTATGAGATAGTGCTCTTTTTGGACAAAATGGTGATAATGCCAAATGAAATAAGTCAGAAAGAAAGATAGTGGGTGGTTTTACTTATTTTTGGAATGTAAATAACCAAAGAAAACAAACAAGTAATTTTTAGACTGTAAAAAATATGCTGTTTACATGAAGGAATGAGTGGCACAAAAGAACAGGAGAAGGAAAGCGATCACAGCACTGGAGCTTGGGTGGAGGATGAGGGAAGCATACATGGAGGTATGAAGTTGTACTACAAAAATTATATAATTATATAAATGATAGACACATTAAAAAAACACTTATATGGTATGCAAATAACAAATACAACCAAATTTCATTTACTGTCATTTCTCCCAAACTTTGCAGTACAACTTCTTCTATTAGCACTATAGTCATAATCACAGTGCAGTCCCCACAAGATCCTAAAAGTCCTGAAAGAGCAGAGTTAAATCAGATCTCTTTCAGGCTATAAACTTTGAGAAGCCAGGTCCAGACCTTCTACGTCTTACATATTGGCGTAAGGGAAATGACCTCATCCTGTGGGACGTCCTTGATGCCTAGGGCTATGACATGATCCTTAGATAAAGATATACTTGATGTGTATTGTTGTGAATTTAACTGTTGTGAATTAAACTGTATTTTTACACTGGGCAGCAAGCAAGTAAAAAACAAAATCTTCAAGGTGCTACCACCTTGCCTTATTTGCATATTTGCCATACCACTTTAAAAGCATCAAATACCTAAGACTATATTTAGCAAAAGATGGAGAACTCCTGAAAATTACATAATTTTACTGGGAGAAATTAAAGAAAACTCAAAGATGCAGAAATATACTACATTCCTGATTCAGAAGATGTCATATGACAAAGATACCCATTGTTCCCCCATATTAATCTAGCCTTACTATATTGCAACTTAAAACTCCAGCAGGTCTGTTTGAGAAAATTGACAAAATTTCTCTAGAATAAAATTTTAATTTAGAAATTCAAACCCAGACTAGTCGAGGAAATGCTGAAAGGAGCAAAAGATTTAAATTTTGTATCAATCCTATTTTAAGATATAGTCAATAAGGAGAGAAAGATGCAAGATTAGACAAACTGATACAGAAACAGATTTATATATAGTTGCTTGACTATTATTAAATATTTACACTGTAATGTGTGATATTTTTAATAAATTGACATCCCATCAATAAATGGGGCCAGTTGGACATCCATACTTGTGTAAGATTTCTCCACTTGGTGTATCCTATTTGGCAGTGGTCTCCATCTTCTATGGGACACTCCCTATGGTATATCTGCAGCCCCTCCAAACCTACCCCATGAAGGACTTCATACCCACAGTGATATATACTGCGGTGACCCCAATGATGAACCCTCTCATCTACAGGGTGAGGAACACAGATATGCATGGGGCTCTGGGAAGATTCCTCCTAGGGAAAGTCTTTCAGAAATTGATATAAAACAATTTTGGAGATGGTTTTGATGCTTAGCCAGATTGAAGTATTACTATTTCAAAAGTCATTCTGTGGCTGAGAAGAATTAATTTCATAGAGCCTGGTGTGCTTTTTACTCTTAGAGAGTATTTGACTCATCTTAGGAATATGGCCACTACTACCTAACATTTCTAAAGCCCTTTTTATTTAGAAAGAGCTTTGCAGTCATCTGACATTAGCCTGTCTTGCATGCTGGATGACCTTGTACAAATCATTTAATCTCTTTATGTCCTTACATTCCCTCAAATGTAAATTGTACATGGTAGCAATGACCCACTCCTCACAGGGTATCACGGAGACTAATGGGTATTGGGGGAACATAAGACACAATAAGCTAAAATGTTGCATGAATCTTTAGTAGCAATTTGATCTTTTAAAATAAAATAAATACCAAAAGAAACAAAATAAACATTCCCGCAACCTTCACCATCATCTGAAAGATCCTTTCCCAGCACCAGAGTACATCAAGACTGTTAAGCAGACACAATCTGCAGTCACAAAGAAAGACAGCTAATGTTGACAGCAAATAAATACATGAAAACTCCCTAAAATAACTTCATTGAGTGAATGCATCACTCAATTAGAATAGCCATAAGAATATATTTCTGAAAAATAGTCTTAGAATACTTTTGTGCATATTCACAAAAGTTTTAAAGTTGATGCTAGACACCGGTGATGTTAAGTCAGAAGTTGTTTCCAGTTTGTTGATGACTTTTACTTGGCTTAGTTTAGCTTCTAATCTCCCTCGGGTGGCTGAAAAAATATATATTCAAAATGAGATCTGGAGACATAAGTCAGTTGGAGGGATAATTAACAATGCAGAGGATACAACATCTCCAATCTTGAACCAGAAACAGGTCTTGTAAACACAATTCAGGGCTCATTTGTACTATAGGTTTAGCTTCTTAGACAAGGGAGACAGAAACAGTCATGTTATTTCCTTTTTTCTTTGAAAGGGTTATAGAATTTTCATGGTTTAGAGCTATTTACATATTCCAGTTTTTACCATTAGCTTCTGTGATTCTCAGTGAGAATTCATCATTGAGTTTTCAAAAATTTAGATCATATTCCCAAGTTGTCTGCTTTGGTTAACTTTAGGATCTGGTAACAAATTTTATTGAACAAGTATTTTTGCATATTTATATCTGTTGATAAAACTGTAGTACTTACTATAGAGGCCACCAACAACTCCTTAATTTGCACATGAGGTTATTATAACTGAACGGCCATGGGTTGCAGAGTCAGGATAAGACCAACAGCCTTCCTACCGGGACTCCTTGGGCTTGATCAGCTGACATGGCATCATGTGAACTCCTAGATTGGCCTTTCTGTCAGACCCCAAGTTGAAACATCATTTAACTTCCCAAACACTTTTCCACCTGAAATAATACTCTGCTACACACAAATCAGAATTCAAAAGGTTCTGTGAAAAGACCCATATTGCAGGAAGCCTCATTGTATGGCAAAATTACTTGCAAAAAAAGTTTCTAATTTATATGTTAATTCCAGTATGTTTCACCTCAATCATCTTTAAGTTTCTTCACATTTGTGTCAACAAAAATAGAGTAACATAGATTCCATTTCAATAGTTAGGAAACATTAATGCCTGCCTTCAATGAGCTTCACTTAAGTGTCTTGAACACTTTCTTCCATCCACAGGAAAAATTACAGCGTTGTGTGTCATAGATTTTTTTTTCTGTAAAGACATGCAAATGGTTAAAATAAAATGTATGATTTACTCTGAGTCTTCCAGAGTTCTATACCTTCTATATCTCAAAGTTAGCACCACTGATCACCGGGTCTCCTGACTCAGACCCTGATGGCCCCTCCTATCTCCTGTCTGACTCTGCTCTCCTGGTCCTTCCGCGCGGAGATGGAGCTGAGGAGACACACCCTGACATTCCCTCCAGAGTCAGGCTCACCTGAGAGCTGAGTCTTCCCTACTAGAGGGAAAATTCCCTCTTCCAGGGTCACAGACTGAGCGTCCCTTTCCCCCGAGCTCTGTCTGATCAAGTCTGATCACGTTTGTGCCTTGGTGGCAGGCAAGGAGCTTGACGCCTGGTGAGATACCATGGCAGGTGGCATGAACTGCAGAGATGAAGACGGATGTCAGGACTGGTCCGGAGTCCAAG
>PVHY01015558.1:0-35761 GCA_004024945.1 Uropsilus gracilis | reverse complement strand
GAGGGAGGGAGGAAAAGGAGAGAGGGGGCAAGGGAGGAAGGGAGGGAAGGAGGGGAGGAGGGAGGAAGAGAGAATTTCTTACACAGTCTCTTCAGGTCTTCTTAAGGAGCTTGACTTTCAGCCCCAAGGGGGAGTTTTGAGGGCAGTAAGAACTCCCCTTAAAAAAACCCAAAAAACAAAAAAACTCACCTTAGAGTTTATGCAAAGCACTAACACATAACCACTTTGCTTGGTAAAACCACTCCAGGCTCCAAAGTGTGAAGAGGACTGGCCCAGGCAGGAAGAAGCTGGAGTGGCTTCAGCAGTCCTGGCAAATGCCAAAGTGTCCATAACTAGCATTGTGTATTAAAGCAACACATTGTAGAATTTCAAGAGAGATTAGATAAAATTATGAATTTAAGTTAAAGATAGGTTTGAGACAAGCTAGCTCATAGGGGTGGGAGTTAATTGAGAAAATATATTATTGAAATCGCCCAAGTGGTAAGTGGAGGACAGTCTTTCATAATATGGAGGAAGAATTACAAATCCTTGTAAATTGAGGACCACCTACATTCAAAGACTGCTTTGTACTTTTGTTTGAAAAAGTATTTTTGTTTTTCTTGCCATTTCATACCTCTGGAGTTACTATGAAAAGCTTTTTTAAAAAACAAAACAAAACAAAAATACACTATCTTGCATAATCACTCACACCCAGAGGCGGCAATATTCAAAACAAGTCTGTATTCTTTTTAGAAAGTCTTGGTTCAAAGACAAAAACAGAGAACAGACATTCTTTTGATCCTCACTATTGACATGGTGCTTCAGCGCAAACGCAGGCACTATTGCAGACCTTTCTTTGATGGGACAATGAGCAGTCGAGCAACACAGGCACTTATGGTTTAAGAGGCTCCTACTCTGTGCTATGAAAAACAACAACAACAACAAAAAAAAAAAAAAAAAAAAAAAAAAAAAAAAAAAAAAAAAAAAAAAAAAAAAAAAAAAAAAAAAAAAAAAAAAAAAAAAACAAACTAAGGATTTAAATAGCAAAATAACTGGGAATTCAAGTTCAAGTGACCGATGCACCTGGCAGAATTTAACCCCACATTAAAACTCTCTATGTAAACTCTCTATTCTCTAAGAACAAACAGCTGGGAAATTTTTCCCAAGATCCACCCCCTCATGAACATTTTCAATATTTCAAAAATACTGGAACAAAGTGCTTGAAAAAGCTCAAAGGGTCAGCAACTGGAATTAGTTTAAGAATACATTACACATGCAGGAGATCAGCGCTTTTTAAACAGGACATATTCACACCAAAGCACAAAAAAACAAAGAAAGAACTAAACTAATGGAGACCACAAACTATATCCACAAAATATATTGCACGAAAGGAATTAGATGTCTGGTCTAGCTTTCAACAGAAGTAGCTCAAATAAATAGGTTTGGCTGGTGGGGGCTTCCCAACAGCATGGAGTGGCAAAAGGAAAATCATAATCACTTTCAACATCTTGGAAATGGGAGATAGTAGCACCCTATCAATATTCCAGACCAAAAGGGGGCCAAGAGAAGTAGCTGGTCAGAGACTACCCTTCCCCTACCTGCTTTCATACAGCAACCCCATGATCCACTTGCCTAATCTATATTCTGGGTCCACCTCCTCTAGGGGCAGCAGATGGGAAGACCATTTTATTTGGGTGATCATTAATTTTATTCATCAACACTTGTGTTGTGCTTCCAATGTAGCAGACACTGTTCTGAATGCCCCACAAATAAGAACCCACTTACTCTTTACTCACCCATATGCACAGGCAATATGCGTATGCTTGTTTTATATATGGGCGGCTGAGGCACAGAAAGGATGTAATATCCGTCCAGTATCAAACTGCTAGTAAGTGATATGGCTGAAACTTGAAGCTACTCCTATCATCTGACTACGGAGGAATAACATTTTCTTTTTTATTTCTTAGATCATCTTTAAATGAGGATTTCTTGCCTTTAAAAATGACAAAAAAATGAAAAGATCATTTTGACTTTCAAACAGCAAGCCAAAAATATAAATAGAAAAGAGACCTCAATATCTCATCTACAAAAACAGGAATGAAAACACCTCATCTACTGGAAGCAAGGAGCTAGGTCAGGATGATCTCTTTTGGGTCATTTGAGTCTTCAATTCTATGCTCCTTTTCCAGGCAGACAGGAGAGCAGAGGACAGAGAAGGGAAGCAGCTAAGAATACGTGGTGTGGAAGACTAACTAGGTCTATTTCCATCCAGTTCCTGGGCTGTATAGCCTGGAACAAGCTGCTGAAGCCCTGTAACGCCTCAGTTTTCTGATCTGCCAAATGTGTACAGTTACATCTATTTGAGTTGGTCCGAGGGCTGTGGGTATTGTTAAGCTGTTGTTAAGCTGTTTAACAGTTACATCTATTTGAGTTAATACTCTTGAACCACTTTAAAAAATGAAGTAACTGCCATATTATAAGAGGCCAAACCCTCCCCCCACCAAAAAAAAAATTATTTCACAGGTGAATGAAAACATCCATTATTATTCCTGAGTCAAAGCAATTAAATATACCAAAGATTTCATGAAATCATCAACCATGGGCAGAAAGTATCTAGGAACATAGAAAGCTTTTCATTGATGCCTTAGTTAGCAATACCAGCTCTGAGTCACAAGAAATGGCTTATAGGTTCAGAGGTTGGAATGATGCCCTGAGTTGAAATGTAGGAAATAATGACAATGTTGGGTGTCCTATGTCCCTGCTCTGCTTCTTACCTTTTTTTCTTTTTTTAAACATGAAGCGCTACATTTCAATGAAGAAGATACTTTAACTCTGATTATCCACTTCATTACAAATAAAAGGAAATCATTAAAATAAGTGGCCCCGAAAAGACCTTTCAGCTCTGACAACTTGAATTTGCCTATCGGTATAACCGAATCTCTTAAATCATAAATTACATTCAATTAAAATCCCACCCCACTTCTAAGTATTATCACTCTGCCAAACAAGCTGGTCTTCAAATAACTTGTAATGAATACATACGTTCCTTATGTTACCCTTTAGTACTCAAAGCAATTCCCTAGTGCTATGCTAAATGTTCTTCTTAAAAGAATACTTCTTGCCCTTTTGGTCCTGAGAGGACATTCTCTCTCACAGATATATACTTGCAATTAGAAGCCAAGCTATTCCCAAGAAACTTAAAGAGAGAAAAAAAAAATCAAATGTTTCCAACACAGATTTCTACCTCCAAAGTCTTCATATTAAAACATGTTTCCCTATACATATCCAATTTCCATGCAATACTTGCATGACTATCAACTACAAAGCAAAAAGTGCTGTATAGTAAAAGCTCATAAGAGAGCTCAAGGAGTGATATCTTTTGACTTTATCGGGATGTACCAGGCAACCCCATGGGCCAAATCCAGAGGACACAGGATCAATGACTTGTCCAGGAATCAGACATTGAAGGCAATGCTCTTGAGGTGCCTAGAGCATCCCTGGGCAGCACTGCTAACCCTAGTGAACAGGAAGAGAAGACAAACAAGAAAACTAAAAATTCTCTAAGAATAAATGCCAGGACAGAAAAACAAGAACAGAGAGAAAATTGAAAGGGGCACAGAGTGAAAAGCTATGGAGTATGTCAGTTGGAAGAAAAACTACACCAAGTGCTTTCTTTACATACATGAAATCCACAAGGTAAGCCTTACATTATCTTCTCACTTTAAAGATAGGAAAGCTGAGGTTTGGAGCATTTTACTTACTTTTCCAGATAAACAAGGCAGAGTTAATATTTGAACTTGAGTTTTTTGTTTTAAGCACAGAGCCTGTGATTGTGCACAGGCACTTTGTGACCGGAGAGAATCTGCTCCTTCCTCCTGCGGGAGGTTTAAGTCTCTAGTAGGTTGTTCAAGGATGAGCCATCTCCTGAGGTGCCCTCCTGGACAGCACCAGTCCAGTTCAGCAGGTCCTTGAAGGAAGTGTGTTGCTCAAAACAGCCAGTCTTCCTCCTGCAGCTCCCACTTGCATTCAGCACAGGGGACAGCACATGTGCAGCAAATTAATTTCTCTGTCAATGGCCTCATCAATAACTTTAAAAGTAGAAAAGGTTCGTTTTTTCAAGGAAAATCTCAAAACTGTAATGTGCTTAAAAAACAGAACTTGTAAGAATAAAAATCCAGAGGATTAGTGAATTTGCTAAAAGGTTGAAGGTGAGCCTGTCTTTGGTTAGTTATTTCATTGAGGATAATAATGTACACTTGTTTCTATTAATAAAAGAATCAGAATTGTCTTAAGTTTTAGTATAAAAGATATAATTAGAAATACTGATTTGAGATGAGAGTACAAAGGTTAAAATATCTTTCAGAAATGCTTAAACTGTTCATTTCCTTTATCTTGTAATGGTTCAGCTGAAAGCCTGCCTTTAGTAGATTTATAAGCTTTCTTTTCCAGAATGAAGCTTACTCAGGAGTGAAAAGTCCATCTAATGTGTGACCCTGAAATTTAACTGGCTTTTAGGATCCACCCATAAGGTGGGAATACAACTTGCACAATGGGAATTTAAGATTGAAGTAAGAATGTTATTTTTTAGTCTTTAGTCTTACTGACCCTCAAGAAATGCAATAAAGTACAAAAAAAAAAAAAAAAAAGCAGGGGAATTTAATTTAGCAATACTATATTTTTCCTTATATGCATTTATAAAAGGTACATTAATTTGACAATTATATAAATACTATAAGTAGTATTTTATAGGGTACTGCCAAAATCCATTTGGCAATTTCCAAAAATTTCACTTCACTGTTCATAATCAATTCCATAAAGCTCAAAATGGGAGTTGTTAGTCCCTGTCAATATCTGCTTTAATATCTAGGACTCAGACTGGGCATTTGTAGCAGGACTGATCACAAACTCATACTTCTTTCAAAGAGCAAATGATTGGAAATACATAAAGGGATCATTAAATAAATGGACAAAAGGGCAGATTGAAATTCGTGCCTACTGATCTTTTCCTAAGAGTAGTTATTAAAGCATTATGGTGTACATTTATAAAAAGCAAAAATAACCCATTATACTATCAGTTCTTTTGGGGTGAAAGCTCAGGGGTATAGCTAATCCTCTTTGCCTGTATTTAAAATAATGAGAGGATTATTTCTTCTCTCCATTCACAGTTCTTACCCCCCAAACCATTTCTTACTTAAGTAATTTTCACAGCTGTACTTTAGGAGCAAAAAGACAGAATGTTACAATGCAGACCTGAACAAGTTAGAGCAGAATAGCGGACTAGTAGCAGCAGGTTGAAGGTGCCCAGCCAACCAGCATGGGAAATGCTTAGATAATGCTAAGTGGAATAACAACCAACCTAGAATGTTCACCACTGTTTCTCCAGGTATCAAGCCTCTCTTGAAAAAAATGAATAAAGGAGTTAAATCACTTATCCTATCTCCCACAGCTGCTGAATGGTCTACTAATATGAAATATAGTGCATATGTAAAATTTCAGTAACATTTCACATTCGCCTTATTGAGCATTCCCAAAATACGAATGCTCCTATTTCTACTTCCTATAAAATATCTAACATCAAGATCTTATCAAGAAAATTTATTAAATTTTATCCATAGTCCCTTAAATAACAATTGTGTATCCTTTTGTATTCCCTTCAAACATATTCTTTAACATAATCAACATAAAGTAGAGTACTGTTGCAAGGGACCAATCTATTGCTTTTATATTTGCTTCATAATTTTCCTAATTGATTATATATGTATAATAATTATATATGTATATGTCAGATGTTTAATTCTATTAACTTTAGACTATGACTGCCATTTCATTTCTTACCTTAAAGAAAATTCCGTTTCTAGTAAAATTAAAATTGAAGACCATAATTTTTAGACTAGAAGTAAAGAAAAATATAGTTTGTTTAATTTCGTGTCTCTTCTCTCAGAAGACTCAAAATAAGTGTCCCTTATTTATCTGAAGGCAGCAGGTAAATAGCAAAAGATAATGGTCCTTGCTTCATAGACTACCAAACTTTGGTATATGTCACATTTATCACTTTCCTAAAAACAACTGGCAGGTTAATTGTCATTAAAATCATTTTAAAAATCTATATTTCATCTCTTTGCAACGAGTTATGAGACTTTCTTAAACCTTCATCTGGGTTGGTCTACATGTAAACCCAAACAAATTCAGAAGACTCATCATCACAAGAACTATAATGGTCATTCTCTCTAAAACCTCACGAGGACTGAGTTCCCTGAAATCCAGGGGACCCCTTGCCTCATATTAGAAACAATCTCTCCTATTACTAGAGATTCACTCCTAATACTCCCTTCTCCATCCTACCCCAAAAGAGAACTAGAGTTGTAACACAGTTTAGGCAGAAAGCTATACTTTAAGCTTGTTTCTCAGTGTTTTTACTCTGCTTATTATTCTTTTTAAAGACAGTTAAAGATATTCCACGTAGAGGGAAACTTAAGTATGCAAAAACAGAGGGGGTTGGTGGATTCTGTATCAGAGGAAACTTTTTTTCTCATGTCAAACCACAGGATGAATTAATCCTAAATTATTGTGAGGGTCCAGTCTTATTGTGTAGCAGAGAAGGTATGAAACAGGAGTTGACGGTCCACCTGATGCCAAGTGAGAAGTCACCAATGCCTTTCCTGGAAGCTGTAGCAATGTGGTATTCTTCAGCTGCAGAGAACAGGGTAAATATTGAAACCATGGGAAGTTTTTGGCTTATTTTGCTATGATTTGTCTTTGGCCTTTGTTCCATCTGATTCTAACAGTATGACCTACTTAATGTCAAAAGAAAATCAGATACTGCAGAAAACTGGGGGGGGCGGGGGGAGCAAAACTCATCTACAACCCTACCACCTAGAGATAACTACTCTTACCATCTTGTTATTACATCCATCTAATTTTTTCTATGTATACAGTCATAAATATGTTTTATTAGTTTTATTTTATTTTTTAAAAGTGAGAACAACTGCAAACTCTCAGTCAACCACTAAAGCTTGCATAAAGTTTTATTTTATAAAGGAGGTAAATCTATATTCTAATAGATATAAAAGGTTCACTTGAACTCACAGAAGGCAAAAAGGGATCAGGGGAGAAACAGAGCAAATACAACTAGTACAAAACAATTACAAACTTGGTGGCTATTAAACCAACTGCATCAAAAATCACTTTGAATGTGAATCTTTTAAATATACTAATTAAAAGGTAGTCAGATAAGATTAAAAAAAAAAACAAAAAACAAGAAGATCCAGATGTATGCTGTCTACATGAGACCAATATCTCACAAACAAAAATCTACCAATCACAACACAAGTGATTTCCTGTCTTTAAAAGAGTTTCTCATCCTCAGGTCTGGTAGTAGAGACATATGAGTATCTTTATTCTTACCCAAGGCTTTGACTATATCTCACTACTAGAGCAGACTGCTTCTTCAGCACTGTTCTTTGTTTACCATGAGCTGCCAAGCTTTTCTTAGCAGCAGAGCTATGAAATGATTCACTGATCTAGCAAGTTGGAGCTCAAGTCTAAATGCTCAATGGATGCACATGTTCAGTTGACCTTTCTCTATATGTTCTAGAATTTATGGCCAGGAAGGATATTTCCCATTGCTACATGCCCAGCAGCACAGCAGATAATAAACATCTTGGAAATGAGTTTCCCAAACATATTGGAATGTTGACATGCACACTGGCAATTTCACATATGCCGAATACATGTTTCTGAAGTGTAAATTCACATCCTGGTTTCTGGTGTTAAAAAAACAAACAAGCAAGTATTAGACTTGATTTTCTGAGGTTAGAGAAAAAATAACTGAAGATTTCCCATTGTGTGACAATGCTGGGATCACAGATCTCTACTGCTCAGAGTTCAGGCAGGCTTCTCAGTTTATTTTGAGAAAGCAATTCTTCCTGTTGTTTCTCAGGAAACTGAAGAACACATTTACAGACTATGTCTTAACTTTGAGTTTAACTGATTTTAATTTGCTCACTTTGAAGAATATTTAATTATGTGGTGGAATTAAAATGTTCAGAAAGAAACTGAGCAGTGCAGAGGAAACAGTATCCTCAGACTTAAGCTAAAAGGGTGAATTTTTTAAAAATGTCTCACATAAACTGTTAAACCCTGTTTCTTCCTGTTAAGAATTTTCCAAGCTTTAAGTTGTGTGAGCACTTAATAAGGGAAAAAGGGAATACCCAAATTTCTCTCAAATATGTAACAGTATAGAGAAAAATTAGAGGCTTAATATTAAAGTGTCCTATCATCAATAGGTTTGTTAAACTCTTACAATAGTCTCTGGAGTCATTCCCAGGATCTGCACTCACCTTTTAACACTAACCACACCTCTAGGGTTTTAAAACATTATCTCTGTTCTTAACAGGAGGCAGAGTCAGTGAAATGGTTTTGAAGAATAAAGCTTCCAGGGGAATAACCTCACTGAGAAGATTAACAAAAATGCTTCAAACTGCTTTGGATTTCTCAACTGGTAAAGGAAAGTAATGTTGTGAAGGGGAAGGGAAGGAGTAGAACTTTAAGGGTGCACTGTCATACACTTAGCTTCTCCAATCACTGGGTTCTCTTCTAAATTGCCACACATTCAACCTAGAAGGAGAAATTACCCCAACAGGAGAAAATGCAGTCATACAGAGAAAGCAACATCACAGATGGTGCATGAAAGGCCACCACTAACTTTATGAAATGACTGCCCCCCCCAACCCTCTGTGTCTAGGGCTCCAGGATACATAGCAAAATAGCAAACACATTCCCTCTTCCACTGCAGATTCCTGTCATAGTGCCACACTCACTTCCCCTTTCCTGAGCAGTCACATTTCTTCCATTGCCAGATGCAGTGGTGAACACAGGGACACAATCATTAGAGTTATGTTTGTCTCTTGCTGTCAACTCCCAAATACATTAGCAATACAGCTGTTATCAGGAGAATTGATGAGTATAAATGACAAATACTTAGCTACCTTTATTTTTTCATTTACCCACTTTGGTCTAATGATGTACAAGTCCCACAGAAGTTCTGAGAGTTACAGATCTTTAGAGGACATTCATGTAACTTCCTCCACTGAAAACTGAGAAAACAGAGGCTCAAACATATGATATTCCTAAGGTTGTTCTCTGTGATGCAAAAACTAAGACTAGAAGTCAAGGTCTCTGTCAATCTATTGCTTTTTCTGTCCTACATACCCATCCTTGAGCTACATTTTAAGTCACCATTTAAATTTAACATTTCAGGCAAAGTCATTGTATTTTATTTTAAAAGGTTTTCATGGTGTTCACATTTATCAACCAGAAAGAAAAGGAAAATATCATTAGCATCTAATCCTCACTAACAAAGCTCCAACTGGAACCTCAGTGATACATACTATTACTCATTCCACTCTGTCAGCTTCTTTTTCCAAGCTAATTGTTATTAACTTTCAACTGTCTCTTTCCTCCTCGAAGTTCCCTCACTGTCAGCAGACTTCTGTGCATAGTTTACTAAGAATGCCCAAGCCCTCCATCATGAACCTTCTCAAATTCCTTCCCTCCACTTGCACACATCTCCAGTCTCAATTTTTCCATCTTTCCTTTTGGAAAGGATCAAAAATACCAAAAACCAAGATGATCCCTTTGAGCATGCTGGCACTTCAGAACAGGATACCTGCCTTTTCCACAACCCTACTTCATTGGTTACTCTTCTACCTTTACTTTCTTTTCACTGTACTCAAGTCAAAATATAAGCTCCAGTAACCATCATACACACAAAATATGCCTTCAAGGATACATATGTGTATGTACACATACATACTCCACTTGATGCCCCCAATTTCTCAATTCCTACTGTTTCCTTACTGGTGACAATCTAGACTGAGACTTTAGAACTCTAGTGACTACAGCTGAATACATAATTGCAAAATCCATGACCTTCCCTCAATCTTCAATCTTTACTGACCTTTCTGGGGTCTCAGAGAGACTGACAGCTTTTCCCAATTTAGTACCAGGGCTTTCTGGCAAAATGTTTACCTGAGCTATAGACAGCTATCTAAAACAGACAATAACAATAATTATTTCAGGGGGTGTTACTGTAAGGCAGATATGACATGCTATATGAAAACAAAGCAAGGAGCCCCAGCTCCTTGAGCATATCTACAATTTCTTGATTCTCTTTGCTTCTAGTCTTTGGTTCTTTAGTCAGTGGAGGATGTCAGCTACATTCAAGGTTACAG
Organism: Uropsilus gracilis; assembly: GCA_004024945.1. NCBI lineage: Eukaryota > Metazoa > Chordata > Mammalia > Eulipotyphla > Talpidae > Uropsilus > Uropsilus gracilis. The sequence continues at coordinate 25,550 of PVHY01015558.1, read as the reverse complement.
TCATTAGTTCCAGTCATTCTCAGATCACTCCAGATTAAGAAAATGCTCCATAGGTACCCCAACTTTGCTTTAAGATGAATTGCATTCACTTGCCAAACTTGTTTCCCTTCCATTGATGACAGGTGTTAATGATACCTTCAAACAAAGCTTTTCCCAGCCAGCAACATCAACAAGAGTTGTCTTCTTCCTCCTCCTTCTCACTTCCCCACTTCCCTTCTAATTCCCACCAAGTCAGTAAATGATTATTTCTCCTAAATGATTTTCAAATCCACCTTCTGCTTTCCATTCCCACCATTGCCATCCTAATTCCAGTCTGTTGTTGCATAGGTTATTTTAATAGTCATTGAACTCATTCTCCTTGCTTCCTTTTCACAAACTTTAGAATAGTGCTTTCAGCTTTATTTCACCCTTGAAGATTCCAGTACCTGTCAAGGTAAAGTCTGTAAGTCCAAAAAGAGTCAAGGAGGCCCTACACACTACTGGACCAAGATTTTGAGCCTCTTCTTGTTTTTGCCCATGAGCCCTCTGCTCCAGATACTCCAGTTTCTCCCAGGACGAGCTCTTTCTGCTCTGATCCTGGGCTGCTGAGTGTGCATTTTCTCCTATTAATCCCTCCAATATTCAATACCAACATCACCTCCTTCCTTCATGAATTCTTTCCTCACAGACAAGACCGACAAATCACTCTCTCCTGTGTGCTCCATTCTCTTTTTATCACAACGTATTGGTGCAAAGTGCCTCACATTCTAACTCCCAGTTAATGATTTATGTGTCTATCTCCTGAGGTCAGGCACTGTGTTATATTCACATTGTATCTTCAGAACTTAGTACAATGACTGGCCACAGCAGGTAGGAGGAAAAGAGATATGGGAAGTAAGATTTAATAGTGTGGAGCTCAGCAATTGTTGCTGAACAGAAGGAGCTTGGCTATCAATTTATTAGAAGAATTAAATGAGAGGAGGATGGTAAGACAGGAGAACCTGACAGATGGTGAGGTGAGTATAGAGGAACCTGAATGAGAGATGGAAAATATCTCTAATGCTGAAGCCTTCTAGTGAGTATGCAAGTCAGGTCAGTAATAGAAGCTGTTAAGATACAATTAAGGTGAATGCTGATGTGAATCCTGTTTAAAACACAATAATTCCAAGGGCATTGGTATGATCTAAGTGAGTTTTGGACTCTAGAATATTTTATCTTTGTGCAAAATTAGTAAATTTCAGTAGTTATATTGCAACCGTTCCCTGTAACTCTAAAGCACCTTGAGAACTGCAAAGGCCAAGGGAAATAAATATAACCCAGTACCTATACAATCCTAGAACTGATTGCTAAAGGTACCATCTTTGGCTCAGAAGCACCATGTTATATGTGTTTTGAGACCACAAGTTCTCCCCCATGGTAATATCAACTTTATAATAATAAACCAAGTTAGGTACAACATGATTTCACCACATTTTAAAAACTAAGGAACAAATATGCCATATTCTACAGAGGACTGCAAGGTCCGCAGTTACAACAGCAGCTGGAAGCTGGAGGAGAAACGAGACCAAGGGACCTGGGAAGAGAGAAGCGATGTATACCAAGTCAAAACTGGTAGAGTTTATCCAATAATAGAGAGACATCTATAATGAAAAGGCTCTCAAGGGTGTTCAGCCATGTATTACAGTATAACACCTAATAAAACATTCAAAACCTATGGCAGGAACACACATCTCAGCTCCTTCAGCACATGCAAGGCACTAAAGAAGAAAGAGAAGGCTTTGGAGTGAGACACCCACCACCCTCCACAGATACTAAAGGGAGTCTGGATAGCTTGAAACGTTCACAGTAATAAGACTGAAAAGGGAATGTAATGTTAGAAATGTTTAATCAAATCATGTGAAAAATAAAATAATGTCCCCAGAGACACAAACACATATTCAGAGAACACAAATGTGTAGTTACACACATGCAAATATGGGCAAGAAACTCATTAAAAAAATCTGTAGAGAACGAGTGGATTCTTGGTAAATAATGCTGCGGAAACTGATATACAGTATGACAAATTTTTTAAAATAAAAATGAACTTAAACGTCATAGCTTAAATTCCATATAGTTTAAAAATCCCAAAAAGTGTAAAACCATAAAGCTAATAAAGTGAGAGGTAATTGCATAATGTGCCCAGAGGAGGGAAAAATTTCTTAAATGATTCAAAATGCACAGACTACAATAATATTTAAAATTGGTGGATTTAACTACATTAAGAATGTTGTTGCTAATAAAGCGTCATCAACCAAGTGATCAGGCAAGTGACATAACAGGATTTACTATCTCAAAGCTAAGAAGGGATTAATTTTTAAGATATATAAAAGGAACTCTACAAGAAATATTTCAAGGAATGTCATACAGTAAAAGAGAGCCAATATACAATACAGAGAAATTAAGTAAATGGAGACATATTTTATCTTACTTGCAATCCCCAAACAGAAAAACAAACAACAAAAACCAGAAGTGCAAAGTTAAAGTAGGAGTTGCAATTACCACCTACTAGATTAGCAAAAAGTGGGAAATTTATTAATCAAAAAGAAATCATTGTGTAGTGTTGATGGAGATAAAAACTTGACAACAACTTGGGCATGGTGGTCTCTGCCTGTAATCCCAGCTACCTGGGAGGCTGAGGCTAGGGATCACTTGAGTCCCTATAAGACAGCTGAGGCTAGGGATCACTTGAGTCCCCATAAGACAGAGACTACCCAACATAGGGAGATCTAGTCTCTTAGACAAAAGAAAAGGAAAAAAAAAACCTGACAACAATCTGTGTGGTTTATAGTAAAATTAGTAAGCTTAGATTCCATGAGGCAGTGACATTATTTGTTGGCAATACTGCCTCAAGACACTTTCACCAACAGAAAGCCAAAAATATTTATTAAAATGTTGACTCTCTCATGTCCCTATTCCTAACATTACACATTCTTTATGGTTTTAATTAACCTTTGCTGAAAAAGGAAGGATTGAAAAAATGTTATCATTTCTCTTTGCAGGTAAGGGTTGGATAGATGGAACTGTGTTAGTGTGGGTAGTGACAAGTCCGGATCCAAGTCCAGGGTGTTAGCTTATCCATGAACTTGAATAAGTTGTAATCTCCCTGACTCAGTTTCTGTTGCCTGTGAAATATGCGAGTATCCTGCACCAAGCCAGCAGGATCAGAGGTAATCCATGTACAGTGTGTGGCACACACGAAGTGCTCAATAAATTGGAATTAAAGTTGATTTTACCAAGAAAGTAACATCAAGCACTAAGTTTAATGGATTTGGGTATCCTGCCTACACTGTCTAAAGCATGATGCCAAAGCTACAGCAACAGGCATGGAAACCAGGGGGATTGATTCAATAACAACTTAAATGTCAGTTTTTTCCACTGTGAAACAAGATAAATAACATCTCCCCTTGAACACACTAATCTAAAACTGTAAAGATTTCTTGGTCTGTATAGAAAGACTCTTTTAACTTCTAGGAAATGACTCTAAAGCTGCTGCTGTCAGAGGTCATAACAGGGCGATTCTGCAAGTGGATTCAGAGTCCTGACTCTTTATATGTAAGAGGAGGGATATTCACCCAGTACAGTAAGGAAGATGTTCTTTGAAGATATTTGACCATCAATGACAGCAAATGCAAGACCTCAAAATAACCATGAAAAAGCAATGAACCCAGAAATGAGATCAGATGCAAAGTAAGGGCTTCACACACCACCTACTTAATATACAATGAAGAGAAAAAAATTCCACCTGGCAATTTGCTTAACCTGAAGGCTAACACACTGTTCGAGTCATAGCACTTCTATATCCTGTCAGCACGGAGCAGCTGTCTTATGCTTGTCCTGTCTTCCCCTGTGGACTTCAGAATACCGGGAGACACTTGCAGGCTGATGACCTGCCTTACATATATGCTATTGTTTTACAAATACAGGAAGATGCGGTGGTCATTATTTGAAAAATATTCAGTTGAGTGATATTAAATCACAACTTGCCACTAAGTATTTGCAATCAGGAATAAGTAAAACTCTAAACAAGTCAACAACTCTGAAATCTCTTAGTATTAAAGATAACCTTCTGATTTTTATAAAGGTTGAGAACCACTGCTTTGAGGTTTAGTTTTCAAGTGAAGATGACTGACTTTATCCTAGACATAAAAAGAGGGCTCAGAAAAGATGAAAATTCTAATTCACATTTATCTCCACTCCTTGTCCTCTTGACTGTTAACTTTTCCTTGGCATTTAACATCAAAGCTAGTTACCCTTTCATTCTTAGCCTCTCTGTTGGAAGAGACACATGGTTAGATCATGAGTCACTGCAACTGCCCAACACAGACATTATGTGTTAAGAATATATACCTAAACTACTTATTTCTTCACTTCATCTCTCTCCTACCTCCCTCCCCTTTCTCCCTCTTCTTCTGATACATTAAAACAATATACCAAGGGGAAGTTAGTTGTAGATACCTACAGATACTTCAATTGCTAAAGAGAAAATAAATGTTTAATCTAGACTTTCCTAAGGAAAATGTATTCCAGATTGTAATTTACATTCTTTTAGGTGCAAGATGAAATCCTAGACGAGAGTTTTAAGCACTGCAAAGAACAAATATTTACTTCTATCTGGGGAATACTACAGAAATATTTAATATATAATTTAAAGTGTATAAGGACTTTGCCCATGTTGTTTTTGTAATGTGAGTTTCCCAGCAGAACATGCTGAACTGGGATGGGGCAGTGGAGGCTCTGCATGATGGCAATATGGTACACACAATGGTGAGGGATGTCTATGGGGGAATGGGAGTGTCATATACATAATATCTTAATTTGTTCATTATTGCTTTTCTGGAATGTAAACTGTCATTGGAGTAAAGAAGTGTTGTTTTTTTTATTCTAAGGTTTTATTACTTTTATTCTAAATTTTTTTTTAGATGCTACACTTCTAAAAGTCATGTTCACCAAGAACTGACATAAGGTATCTCTAAATTAAAACACACCATCAGAATTCTGGCAGCAAAAACAAATCACATCAATGCAAATCAGATAAATGTAGTCACTGAGAAAGAACTATAAATCTCAAACATGGGAAAACAAAGCAAAACAAAATCCTGAACTCTTGGAAGAAAAAATGGGAAAAGATCTAGAAATTTTGGGACAACTGATCTTTAGTCAAACATTTCTTGGCTCTACTCTGGAATGGCTGAAGATCACTGAATCAACATTGCCATCTCTTCCTTAGGCAGCAACGCTTGAGATCATAAAAGAGTCAAAGGTCATAAATCAAAAGACTTTTGCTCAAGCCCCAGCATCTCCATTTACTAATATGACTAAAAGATTGTATTTCATCAGCCTCAGTTTCCTCTCTCCATAAAATGGTATAAATGAGTCCTATGTCACCAGATTGTTAAAAGCAGGAACAAACTATATTGTGGTAGAAAATGTGTTTTAGAAACAAAAAAATGAGGAACTAAAGGGCAGTTATTATTCCTGGGCTGAAATTCCACTAGGGTAGGAATAAAAACTGCTCCTAAATGGAACACAGAACTGTAGTGTTCCAAAGCATTGCAACACAAAATAGAAATGAAATATTCTATTTTGTTGAAGCAAAGTGGCAGATGCTGAAAAAAGTCCTCAAAGAAATTAATAAACCTGAAGGTCAGGATTATACCTGGGTATAAAAATAAAGGTTAAAATGGTATGGTTATCAAGGTCTTTCAAGACTTGCTTAATGACATGTTTTTGCTTTTAATATCATGATATATTTAGAAAGGAAGAGGCATAAACAGACATCTCAGAATTAAATTCAAATTTAAGAAGCTTATGTCTTTCTAAGAGATGAAATTAATTGCTCAGTTCTTATAGTGTATCTTAGCTACTTACTGCTAATTATGCCAATTATTGATATTATCACAATGCTCAAAGCAAATGCAGTTTAAAAGAGATTGAAGTTCTGAAGTTGTAAGATCACTTTATTGGGATAATGTGATCTTATAATTCAAATTACCTCCATACTGCTGATAGGAAAAAAAGGAAGAAGATAGTACAAATTTACCAGGCTACCTAACTACAAAAGATTTTCCTTTAAAAGCTAAACAAATGGCACAGTAAATAGATTTCATTATGAATATTTTATCAGGCTTTGGATGCTATGTCAGCATATGACATGAGGGATTTAGATTCTATAATTGACCCTACTTCCTAAGGAAGCCTGGTCACTCAACAGGGTGAGGAGCCGCCACTGACAGCAGTCCTGGGATCACAGACCTCCCTTCCCGCTAGAGTAAGACCCTTCTGGAGAATCTCCTTTTCCTCCCCTCTAGCCATCTGCTCATATCCTTTCTTCCAAAGATTCTACTCACTTAGCCAGTGTTCAAATATTTGAGACCAAACTATCTTCCCATCACAGATTCTTCTCAAATATCCCACCTCTCCTAGCATTAGTCCACAAGACTGGAGTTTCACCTGGTGGATAAATTCAGTAGAGAAACACAGCCAGGTTTTTCACTGGGGCAACATCAGCCTGACAGTTTATAGAGAATGAAGCTGCCAAGGAAATGAAGCAAAGAGCATGGGCACAAAACCCAATCTTTTACTGGGCATTTTGTTCTACACCCATGAACATTTGAGATGGGGCAAGACAAGGAGACGAAATGATAACCTCCCTAGAGGATCTGAGAAAAGTCCTTCTGATGAAAAGCGAAATTTAATGAATAAAGACGTCTGGCTCCTACCTTTAAAAGTACTGTCTGTCTCAGCAAGGCAGGCCACGACTGGACTTAACAAGTCAGACACCAGACTTAACACCTCCACTAGCTGACCCTCATTCCTGGGGGCAACCTTTGCGGCTATGCATCCCTAATTTCCTCAGTTCCTGAAGGCTTGGTTCTCCCAAAATAGAATGTCAAGAGTGGACTTCTCTTTCTCAGATGAAAAGATGGGAATTCTGAGCCTGAGCACCAAGACCTAGTATCTATTCCCCCTAAAGCTTCATCCACAACTCCTCCCTTTCTCTCCTTGGGTTCCCCCACAACATACACACTCTCATTACTTTTAATAACACCCAACCCTTGCAGAACGTTTATGCAGATAATCCCAGGCCAGCACTGAGGAACAAAGAGCCGCTGCTTCAGGCAGCAGCAGCAAGAGGAGGAAGAGAGGGTGGTGAGGGCAGCTGGGGACTCCGGGCTGCCTCCGGGCACCGGACACCAGCAGCCCAGCCTGGAAAGCTCGCACAGGTCCTGCAGGCACAGGGCACTGCCCCAAGCCTCCCGGCCCGGAGTCAACACACCCTGGGCAGAGGAACCCGCAGAGTTTGGCAGACCCTCGAGGTAGAAAGCAGTAAGGGTCAGACCAAGACAACTACGCTCACAGGCAGTGAGGCTGCAGCACAGAGCTGGAGATCCGGCTTGGAGGCATCCAGGGCTGCCCGGAGTCCCGCCCGGGGAATTGGGGGTGGGGTGGGGATCCAACCGCGCACCTGGACCAGGTGGTCACCCTGCTCCCTCAGGGCGCTCTCTGGGGACTGGGCTTCAAGTGGGCTCCGCAGGCTGGAACCGACACGGCGACTTCACTCCTCCATCCTGGGACCCGGCAGCACGTTACAGACAGCCGTGCACTTCCTGTTTGAAAACACAAGGGAGAGAAAGAGCAAGAGCGAGAGCTGAGTGTCGGCAGAGTAGAGGGAGGGGCGCTGGCCAGGAGGGAGGACCAGGGGGCTGCGGGTTGCATAATCGCTGCCCGCCAAGCCACGGTCTACACCGGGCGCACCCCCGCCGCACCCCCGCCGGGCGGTGACCGACCATGGCGGAGACGCGCGAGGTGGCTCCCGCGGCCCGGGCCTCCCCCTGCCGGCCACGTCTCGGCAGCAGCTCGCAGCCCCGGGGGCACCCTTCCGTTTACAGCCCCAGCTGAGGATCTCCCCTCCCCACTTATACCTAAGTCTCAGGACCACGACGCTCCAAGCAGGCACCCTGAGCAGTCAGCCGTCTTTTTCCTTTCCTGCCCTCCCCGCCCCCGCTCCTAGGAAAAAAAAATCACCTCGGGGAAGGTGTAGAGACAAGACCGAGCCTTTCCAGGGAGTGGAGGCTGGATTAATGCAAAATCTTAAAGTTAATAGCCACATTCTGGTATATCTACTAGTCAATTTAGCAGAGGAAAGAGTGTCAGGATGGGAAATGACTTGTTCGTGCCTGGCTGACTCAAAGGAGAACACGCACACAGCTACCACGAACTAAGAACAAAAAAAATTTTTTTCAGGGTTCCCAGAACCACTATCTAACTGGGCGCGTTCTTACCCTTAAAGTTCTCTAATATTTACATATACCAGTTCTACATGAAGGACGATCATGAATTCTTGCAGAAAACAATTATTTATGTCTTTGGTCCTATGACTCCCAGAACAGTTCCAAAGTTCTGGGTTTAAGTTCATTGTGTTACCCTCTGAACTTCAGGGTAGTGTTTAAAAAGTAGTAAACAGATGGTTTAAGAATTTGCCATTTGCAGAGTGTGCCAGTGCTGAGAGTTTGCATGCGTTCAGCGCCGGGTGTCCGTGCTCCCGGATGTGGCCAACTTCATCAACCTGTGTGCCTCTGCACACAAATCTGTCAGGTTACAGGGCACTTAGGGGACTGTCGCTGACAAACAGTTCCTTTTGGGATCAACCTACTGGCTTAAATAAATGTTATTCATGTTTCAGAATTCAAAATGGAGAATAAGAATGCAAAATATTCTATATAAAAAGCTAAATTTTGACTTGGCCTAAAAGAAGTAGATTTATACAAAGTCATTTGGTGCTAAACAGGGTCTCATTCCAAACTCCTTTTAGTCATAACATTTCCCAGCGGAGCTGCAAAAGTCCTACCCTCATATTCCCAACTGAGGAAACAGGGTCAGGGAAGTTAAGTAACTGTCCCCATGTCTTGGCCAAAAAGTGGTCAAATGGAGAGCTGAATAACACTTCATCTTTCTTAAGTGAACTCTGGGAGAAAAATCAAACCCAGCGGCCATCTGTGACCCACTGCTTCATCCTCCCAGGTCCTGCAGTTTTCCTGCTATCACTGCTGGAGGGCTTCAGGGGTTCACCTTGATTCCTCATCTCTGTGCTCCTGCCCATTTTCTATCCCTGGCTGGGCTCGGTCAGTCTTTGCAGAATTACTGAGCGCAAAAGTTCAAAAGGTTTTAGGTTACTCAGATGCCAGGGTACAAAGTCTGTCGGTTCAGAACCAAATCAGCTGACTAATATTTGTCCCCAGCGTTCTTTTTCTCTAAATGGGCCTTTTTCAAGAAGAAGGTAAAAGAAACAAACAAACAACACACATGACCTCTATTTTCAGTGAAATTTGAAATTCTCTTTCTGGTTCCATCTGCTGTAGTCCTCACTTAACATGCACCTGTTGGTAGCAGACTGTTATCTGCCAGGTGAAAGCAAGAAATAGAGCTCAGAGTAAAAGGTGCTCAAGAGTCTTGGCAATGATGAGGCCCCAAACACTCCAGAGACAAAGAGAGAAAGCAAGTGCTTCTGACATGAACTGCATTTCACTCTTTGCCACCACCTCACTAAGCAGCAGAGTCTCTCTAGTTGGAAAGCATATACCTCTGTGCAGGAGGAGTTCAAGAACAGTTTGAGTGCACAGCTGGGCCCACGAGATGAGGCACAATCTAAGGAGAGCTTAGTGCTACAAATTTCCTGAAAGAAGCATTTTAGGGGGTCAGCTCTGCTTCTATTGCCAGCTTCTATTTCCTTTTCTTGGTCCCCCTTTCACCCTGGACTTACAACACTTGATCTCTTTTCACAATGTTTCTTTCCAAAGTGCCACCATTTTTTATCACAAAATCTCTGGAGGGAGGAAACTGGGAAGGTGAGCATGTAACTGGAACTTCCCTTAATAAAAAAAACAAAAACAAAAACAAAATCCTTGCTGGGCATGGTGGTACGCACCTATAGTTCCAAGTATTAGGAGGCAAGAAGAGATCTGGGATCGCTTGCATTCGTGGGTTCGAGACTACCCCAGGCAACATAGCGAGACCTGGTCTCAAAAAAGCAGCAGTGAGCAGTGGCACGTGCCTATAATCCTAGCTACCTCAGAGGTTGAGGCTGGGGATCACTTGAATCCATGGGATTGGGATGACCCAGGGCAACATAGTGAAACCTAGTCTCAAAATAAATAAATAAAAATAAAAAACCCTGGCAAGAACCACCATGTTTTGGGGAACTGAATTCTATTTTTAATACCTACTGGTATCCCCACTTTTATTTGCTCCTCAATAAAATCACAAGAGCCTAAGCAGTATCAAGCAGTTGCTTGATACAATCACAAGAGGAAAATCTGAAGAAAAATAAAATTCTTAAGGAACAGCAAGAGAAACATGCAAAAATTAACCTGCAGAGTCTCAGTTTCTATAGCTGGGAACTCGGAAGTGTTGAAAACTGCACAATTATTAGTGCAAAAACAGTCAACAGTGAACTATTCCTATTTTGTCCTAGTACTGTACTGATAGTTTTGTTTTGTATTTTTTGTTTTGTATTTTTGTATACTGTTTGCAGTCAAAAGCTCTACCCCTGAGCTATACCCCCAGTGTTTTTGTATACTGTTTAAAGGGGAGTGGAGTATGTAAGAGCATCTGGTGGAGCTTAGGAGCCATGCTCACAGGTGCTCATACCTACATTCATCAACTCTCCTGTGGAGCAGCTGGCAGTCATGGGGGTGAAAGCAACCCCTTTTCTCTCTTACCTCCCTATAACTAAAACTCTCTTCTTCATCAAAAGTATTTATTAATATTCCCTCCATGTATGAACCCCAAATTTTATAGCTTAGATAATACAACACCCCCAAAGATTGCATCTTCCTGGCAAGTTTCCTGCATCATATCCGACTCTATCGGACCCAGTTATTCTGTCCCTTCTGTGTTTCATGGAGAAGTAAGTCTTTGCTACTACCATTCAGTAGAAAATAATACTGAGGTCACAACCTTAGAAGAAGAGAAAAAGGAACACCTGTTTATTCCTTATGAGGTTATGTGGCCACAAAAGATAAGGTTGATTTGGGGAGAATTTTAAGGGTTCAATTTGAAAGTCTCCACCCCCTAAAGCCACACACCATGGATGAAGATGGCAACGCTGTGAAAGCCATTCAGAGGTTCCAAAATAAGTACAAGAGCTGGCTTTTCTGAAAACTAATAGGTGTGGAGGCGGAAATGACAAACACATATCCAGAGATGTTGCCGCCTGTCTCCATCTTCAGAGAGAAAGACCTTACTTTCGTGGTTAACAAAGTTTGCCACAAGACTTTGCAGTGTGATTATTAGGATTCTAGGCTATTATTACAGCTAGATTTTGCAAACAAGAGAAAGGAAACTGACAAGCTGTCTGGTTACCTAAGAGATCACCTCTCTGTGCTAGCAGCCTTCAAGGCATGTCAGTCTCTGTCTTCACTTCCAGGGTGGCACATGCCACAGACTATCCTGTGAAGGTCTCTGGCACTCACACTCACCTCCAAGCCTTTGCAAAACCTGGACCATTACTTTCAAGGAAGACCTCCTCAGAGCCAACTGGCTGCCTTGACTGGCATTTACCCACAGGGGATTATTAGCCATCTTCAAAGAGTGTCATTTCCTGTAGCAAAATGTAGCAAAGGGGATAAGAGTCATATTGTCGAAAAGTCTGCCTGCAAGATGGTGTGGCTTCCTTCTGGCCACAGAGCTTCCTGGTTTTAAGCTGAGAAAAAAAGCACTGCCTTTAGCACCCCCCAGCATACCAACATTGTTTCATTATAACACTGATGAGAAAAAACAAAACAAAACAAAAAACTATCCGTGCTGATGTTAAACTTTAAACTGAAACTGCTATTGGAGGAACTGCTTTCCTATACACCATTTGGTTTAAGTCACAGTTTTCAAGAACCATGGATGACAGGAGGTGAGGCCGTAATGTACTTGGGAAACCACAAGTCAAAGGGAAGCACCTGTCCTTCAGCTCAGTGCCTCAGTGTCCTCAGGCTCCAAACATACCTCACGAGCTCACCCACCTTGCAGAGAATTAGCGACATTTAAACAGGAACCTCGCACCGCCTGCTGCACTGATGTCTCAGAACTGCCTTTGTCGGCAGTCATTGTCACTGAATTAGAAGAAGTGAAGCTCACAGATGTTGTGATCTTCTCCAAGCAGGAGGTAATGGAGTAGTCAAAACTCAGCCTGGGTCTGTTCTTCATTCTTCTAACTGAAGAGAAATGAGTGGGTAATTTGGCTGTGGATTTATTTTCCTGTGCCACACATCTTTGACTCAGAAGAATCTCATTGTTAAAACACAACTTGCAGTGCTCTCTTTCCACTGCATCATGGTACTTAATCACCTTGCCAAATTTTTATAAAGTGTGAACTATAAACTGGATGGTGAAACAGGCTGACTGATTTTAAGCCTCAGTCATCTAAAATATTCAGTGGAGTGTGCTTTTCAGTTGCAGCTGAATGTATTTTACAAAATAAAGACATACTGGTCAATCAAACGATGATGGACAAAATCTTAATATATTTTTCTCCGAGTTTCTCTTGTTCTTCAGTTAACATGCAAACATATGTGTAAACTGGGTCACATTGACTAGTACACTGATTTAGTGAGCATATCTATGAACGGACAGCATAAAACCACAAAAGTTTGACTAAATGCAAATACCAGTATGACAGTCAAGAGTATTCAAAATGTTCATGGCACAAAGTACCAGCAACAGCCCTTATTTGCTGGCTACTGATCATGAAGTATGAAGTGCAGACTAAACACTGTCTTAAAAGACATTTTCCTTTGGCAGGCATGTTTTGTCTAGTCACCTTCTGTAGTGCGCATTTCTGCTACCTTATTTAAAAAAAATTTAAATTCTCCGGACATCCATTTAGAAAATGATATTAAAAATCCAATAATTTAAAAGAATTGGTTGTAATAAACTAAATAAATGTTAATGACTAAGAAAATAATACTCTTAGAAATGATTTTAGAACATAATTATCATTATGTGTACATTAATACAGCTATAAGTAGCAAAATATGTGTGTTACCATGGAATAAGACACACACATCACTGTCATTTAAATCTAAATCTATCAATTTCCAAATATCAACTATAATGGAGTCTAAATGAAGTAATTCATGAAAAATTTAAGGTGGCAAAATCAGGTTGATTTTCATTTGCTTCTCTATTCTTATAATGAAATGGTTAAGGTAAATAATATAAAAGAGAAAAAGTTGCCTAGAAAATCTATATATAAACTCTGGAAAGATCAGTTATCAGTTTTTAAACTAACCCTATCCAAACAAATTGCAACTGCTTCATATGTATTCACTCAATGACTCCTGACAATCACTCTATGAGGTAGAAATTACCATCACGACCATATGACAGATCAGAGAACAGACATGGAGTTGTCAAGTGATTTGCTCAAGGAAATACTGCTAGCAAATACACCAGCATTTGGGCAGCTTGGTTGGCCACAGAGCTGACTTTTAACCAACACTGTAATACTAAAAGGTCATAACTGGATTGGGTTTGCTTTCTCCAGCATGAAAGGGCCCTATGTGTAGTCCCGTGCATAGAGCAAAAAAAGGTGAAGTAAAGGGCTAGGAGGTTTTTCTTTTTTGCAACCAGAATGGAACCACTGGTTGTGGGGACAGGGACGCAGAGCCTGTTACATGTTGCTAAATGAATAATTACTGAAAATAAAGAAAAAAATAGTTGTACAATGGAAACTCCAGGAAGAAGGGCTGCTTCCTCACCTTAACTAGAAGCCAAGATTTCAAGGCTCCAGGACCTCTGGTTGCAGCACAACTGAACTAGCAAGGGCAGGGAATGCAATGAACCCCATGTAATTTTGATTTGGGTGAAGCATTTAATACAGTGTCCCAGGAGTCAGGGTCTCTAAATCAACTGAAATCCAAGAGGCTACAAGTACCACAAAGGAATTAAGCCAGCTAGAGAAAAAAAAAAACAAACAAACCACTGAACACATCCAGTAATATGAAGTAAGGAATCACAAGGAACAGTATCCAATCTCTATTCAAAAGTAACTTAGAAATTATTCACACTGTTATAATCAAATTTGCACATAACATTAATTTGGGAGGTGTGAAAGGGCGAGCCAATTGGCTTGGTTAAATTAACAGGGAGGTGAAGAAAAACAAGAAGTTCAGCTTCTTTTTTGTGCTCCCTTTAATTTTCAGGGAGGAGCTGATGCTGCCCAATGGATAGCTACCGCCTCCAATCCTGAAATACCAAGACTGAACTAAGTAAAATAAGCAAGAGCAAATTGGAGATGTTTAAAAATGTAGGGCCTCAGGTCTGAACTTCACAAAGCATGAGCCTATTATTCCACACACCATCAGTAAAGTTCCATGGGAAATAATATTTCTTTCAACAAGAAGACATGAGCAAAACCCTAAGAAATGAAGGGGCTCAAAGGCTGACTGTAGAGGTCAGATGAGAAAGTCAGTGGTGTATGTATAATCTGGCCCCACTACAAATATGCCGCACAGGCAGAAGGTCATGAGAATGGTCTGCAAACACATGGCAGGACAAAGAACAGTGGAGAAAGGGGAGCACAGAGAGCTAAAAGTTGGGCTAATATTATTTTTTTAAGCATAAATTATAATTTCTAATTTCTTTAATGTTGAGATGTCACTTCTCCCTTGGTAGAAGTGTTTGCTTTCCCAGCAAAGATTATACTCTAAAAGTCAGTAGTTTGTTGAGAACTCAAGAAATGGGAATAAGAGAGGTCTGTCACATTCAGGAGGATATGGCTTAAATTCAGGATGGTCCCAGGAAATGTACAAGGGACCATGACTTCAGTCATCTCCTAAGAGACTGAAGAACTGAATGATGAGCTCAGAAGCTCTCATGTCCCAGGAGGAGACTTCAGATCTTCAGCTCACAAGCTCCAGAAGAGACTATCATTGAAGACACAGTTGCCAACACAATCCAACATATTCCATTACTTTCTTATTAAAAGAAAAAGAAAAGGGAAATGAGCATAAAAGCATAAGATCAGAGCCACCACTATTCAAGATATAGATGGGAGGGAAACTGTATGTGAAAATGACCACACTTTGAGATTATTTAATATTTCAAAAAATAAAAAGCTAACTATAAAATCTAAATGGACAGATCATCCCCAGCCAGTTTAAAAATCATCCACACACATAGAAAAAGGAACTCTCCTTCACTGCTGGTGGGAATGCAAACTGGTCTAGCTTCGTGGAGGTTCCTCAACACACTAAAAATGGATCTGCTGTATAATGTAGTTATTCCACTCCTAGAAACTGCACAAAGACCACAAACACTAACTCAGAACTGCACTCCTGTTTATTGCAGCACTGTTTACAATGGTCAAGATATGGGAACAACCTAAATACTTCAAATCAGATGAGTGGACTAAGAAGTTGTGGTGTATATGCAGAATGGAATACAACTCATCGATCCAAAAAGATAAACATGCCATTGCAGCAACATGGCTGGAGTTGGAAGGGATTACATGAAGACAAGTATGTCAGAAGGAAAAAAGATAAATATCAAATGGTTTCACCTGAAGAATACAGACAGACCTTGACAGCTGACCAAAGAAATAAGGCACCTAGGAGGAAAGGACAAGGGATGGAGACAAGGAGGGGAAGAGGACAAAGAAATATGACAGAAGAAGGTAGCATGATGGTAGGAGAACTTGACCATACCTGAGGGGAGAAATCATTTACTGTCAAACACTTAACAACGATGTAAGAAAAAAGTACTGCATAATAAAAGATAAAATAAAACCAATTATCCATACATTGACAATCCTACAAGTAGCTTCAGCCCAGACCTCTCTCCCCAATGTCCTAATACCTACAGGAACAGTTCCCTCATCTTTTCACTTAGCGTCACCTGCAAGGCTTTTCACACAATTACCCAGGCCCTCCCCCAGATCCACACTGAGAGGTATGTTCCCAGAATGTGGATGTTCCAAAATTTTCAAAGCCACATTTGAGGGCAGGGAAGACCTGACATTTTACTTCTTTTTTTTCCACTCTCCCAGCAAAATCACTGCAGAGATAGAGCAAGGTATTTTCCTTCTCAAGAATCCTTCATGGAATAACCTTCAAAGGCAATGGAATGAAGTACAAATTCCTTAGCAGGACACTCCTGGCCTTCAGTAATCTGTCCCAAGCTTCTTTTCTGCCCTTTTCTTCCCCACATCCCTCCCTCTATTCCAGCCCCTATCCCCAAACACCTGTCACACACCTGTTAGGTCTCCCTATATTCCTGTCCCCAGAGCTTCTTACCCTTCTGCTAACAATCACTCTCTTCCTCATGCTTCAAGGTTGTTCTTTGTGAAACCTTCTCTGATTTTTCAGATAGTTTTCTGGTTTTTCAGAGATTTTTTTTGATTTTTCAGTCAATAGCAATCTCTCCTTCCTCTGAGCCAATGCAAAAAAAAAGCTCATGCTGAGACTACAGTATATGCCCTGTGCTACACTGAATGACACTCAAGCATTGTCACCTCATCTTTCCCTGAACTCAGGGGCAGAGTTTACTCATCTTTCTTACTGTAGATGAGACAGAACTAGAGTCAAAGTTAAGTTTTTCCAGTTACTTACTAGTACTATGACCCTTGAAAGATTATAGCCACTTGGAGCCTCAACTTTGTAATCTTTGAAACAGGACCCTCCCTGCCCCCCAAAATAGTACCAAGCTTCACGAGTGACGTGAAAATAAGAAAAGTATTCAGCTCAGTGCAGACCACAGCAAAATGAGAGCTGCTGATATTATTATTATTATTCATCATGAACTTCTGTCTCCTATCCAAGTAGAGAGCTTTGCAGACAAAAGTATTCGCTTTCATTGAAGAAAAAAAAAAAGGCATTTGCTTTCAAAGTTATAAATAGTGACGTCTTAAAGCCCTTTCTCTTTACCCAATTTTATTCTGTCACCAAGGACATTTCATAATATATCTATTGAGAAGTCATCTCTGACTCGCCGTTCTTCCCTTCAAAAATCAATGTACAAAATCTACCAAACAAGCCCTGTCAGTGTCCCTCCTACTCCATCTTGGCTTTTTTGCTTTGAACTACAGTAACTGCCTGCAGCCACAGTGTCGCTGCCCAGAGAATCGCCGGCTTCACCCTTACAACAAACAGCACTTTGTAGGCAAACTGGAGACAAGCCCAAAGTAGGAGGGGGAAAAACTAAGGAAAAGAGGTTTGTGCCAGGAGCTGAGTTGACACCCACAATGCTGTGCACAATGTAACACAGGTAAGGAGAGAGCAGAAAAGAAAGGCGTCTGGATCAACACAAACCTTCCCAGCTACTCCCAAGCATCCGCACGGCTACATATCCATAAAAAAAATCTCCAAGCCCTACTAAGGGCAGGCAGGTCCACTCACCACCCAGCGCACATGGCTACTGTTGTTCATAAAGTAATACCATAGACAACAGTTTCTTATCCTCATCCACCAATCATGTGGCCCTTTCCACCCCTCCCCCGTGTTCAGGGAAGAAAATCCAACTCTTGAGAGATGCAAGGTCACATGCATCAGCAGAAGAGTGCCAGGGCCAGCTCTCAGTTTCCTACAGCTCCAAGCCCTGGGTTCTTCCCTAATTGTGCAAAGGATTTTTGAAATAGTCCCAGCAGCTCACCAAATCCTCTAGTGGTAAAGGTAAAGGTAAGGTAGGTGCTATGCCATTACCAACAACTCTGATGCCAAGGGTAAGGACTGAGATACCTACTGCAGCCCAGAGCCACCAGTCCAGTGTCTCAGAAGATCCAGGAAGACCCTTCAGTATTCTGTTCCTAGATGGAAACTGTTCACTCACAATGTTGTTTGTCCATTTAGTCGGGGCAGGTGGTATTAGGGGACAGGGACAATTTTCTTTCATTTTCTAAAGCCAAAGATTGATACTGAGTTTTAAGATTGAGGGTGTGGTCAAGCAAAAAGAGTTTCCTTTTTATATTCTGTGTAATAAAAGAAAGACTCGACCTGTTGTTGGGACAGAAAACAAGACAATAATGCAGTCCTCCAAAAATGCAGATGGTGAGGCCATGCCTGCCTGGGGTCAGATCACATTGCTGCCACTGAAAGGCTTCATGGCCTTGAATTCCTTGGCTGCTCAGTGAAGGGGGTGGGGTTTGGGATGGGGGAGTGGTGCATCCAGTCTGGAGAACTGGGCCTTGCTGTCCTCTGCTACAAAATGGGTTCCCATGAAGAGAAAATGAGCTAATGTACTTAAAGTGCTCTAAACAGCACCAGACACTAGTAGATGCTTACGTGTTTCCTATTATTATTTCCAGAAGAGTCTAGTGTTTATGGTTGTGCTCTCAATGCATATTTTATAAGAAGTTTAAAGAAGAACTCTTGTAAAATTTGTTAATCCCTAATATCCCAAATCAGCACCAAGATTGTAAGTCAGTTCCTGATAGAATCTTCCCGGATTTCCATCTGTGGACCAGAGTCCCTAGAAGAAAAGTGGAATGTGAAGAATTTTCCTTTTTCCCATTAACAATGCAAGAAACCTGCATCCATTCAACACTACAAACTGGTACTACCATAATGAGGGGTAAAAGTCCCTTACTGCATGAAACTAATGTGGGACACAGATTTAAAATTCATTTTTTATTCTGAAAGCAAAGTGTTAAAAAAATTAAAATGACACCAGCTGAGAAAGATGTGGTTTAGATCACACAGCGATAACACTTTTAAGGACTGGAATAAAACCTGCTGATGAATCAAAAGGTTTCTTTCCTGGAAAACACTGAAGTTCCAGGAACAATGTGCCATACTTGGGATGATTAAGAGAAAAATGCTTTTCAAAAGTCACCTTTGGTGAGGAATCCAGACTCAGCTAAAGGGTCCTCATTCCTTTCACTTTCAATAGGGACAGATGTACAACATATTTCTTACAAGAAGAGATTGCCCTTGAAGAGGTGATGAGACTAAAGTCTGATAAGCAAGCAGGGTCACATTACAGGTCTGAGGCTGTTTTCTAGCCAGGACACCCAGTCTGAGAGAGGGACTAGAAATCTGCAAAGCAGTTCTCCAAGCAGCCCTGAGGCCACTAACTTCCCACAAAGGATGGTGGGGGCTGCTCTACCGTATGCCAAGCACACCAGCCCTCCAGAAGCAAAAAGTTGGCATCCAGAGCCCTCTGGGAGCTGAGGGCTGCTATGCATACCCCTTTCTACAGTGCCCTGCTTTGGGGGGTGAGGGGTGTTACTGGTTTGTAATCAAACCAGCCAACATTCTACAAAGCAAACATTTCCCATTTTTCTTGGTTTACTTTGTTATGTCAGCTCTTCTGTCCACTTTTTGCCACTATAGCCTTTTTTTTCCTGACATTAACTCTTTCCCTGTCTTTTCACTCCACCAATTCTCTTGCTGAAGCCACAACGCAAATTATGCACTCATGAGGCAGATAAAATCACAGTGCACTGCCCACCCACGAGGATTCCATGCTGTCGCTTAAGAATCATTTGGTTGCAATTTCCGCTTTCTTATGTAAAGACATTTTACTCTCCCTCTCTTCCCTATTCAATCCAAATCATTTTGAGGTATAAGCAAACCTTTTCCCTTATCTTCTGTAGTAGATAATCTCTTTCTTCACCTCTGAGTAAGCCTTACCTCTCTATCTACTACTGGACCCAGCTGCCCCCCAAATACAATCACCCATCATCTCCTAGCTGTTCCAGTCCATATTCCACATATTTCTCCCTGAATCTTTTACCTCTCAGACATAACAAAATCTTTAAATGAATCCACTCCAGACAAAATAGATCAAAGTTAAATGGTAGTTTGTTACCATTACAAGTATGAGGCTTTGGTTTGATTTGC
Source organism: Uropsilus gracilis (assembly GCA_004024945.1). Classification (NCBI taxonomy): domain Eukaryota; kingdom Metazoa; phylum Chordata; class Mammalia; order Eulipotyphla; family Talpidae; genus Uropsilus; species Uropsilus gracilis. The sequence goes on along the minus strand of PVHY01015558.1, from coordinate 5,706 downwards.
TCTTTTGTTTATGGCGTGTTTGTGTGTGCACACACAAAACAATAACATCACTTTTGATTTGTTTGAATTTAAATAGATTTTTTAAGTTGTATTGTGCTTTTACTTGACACTGATGTTTCTGTTTATCTGACTGACCACTGAAGAACTATCTATCTTTAAGGTCCTGAGCTGAGTCCATATCTAGTCCACAAAGCTATTTTGTTTGGTCTGCAGGAAGTTCTTACTTAAAATGTTAAGTTAGCCAATCTTTGAAAATCAGGGGTTTTTTTTGTTTTTGTTTTTACACATAATAATTCAGATTTCTGCCTTACAGTGAAAAATCAGAAGATCTAGGAAGACTGGCTCACATTCCCATATGGCAACAATTGGCTGCTGAATAGGTCAGCTGAGCAGACCACTTTAGACAGGATCTGTATTTTCAAGCTCAGTCCAGGTCCACCCCCATTCCCTCCTGATTAGCCTGCCCTGAAGCTGAGTACCAGCTGCCTTAAATCATCCTATGTGAGGCCCACTTTAGTGTTCAGTATTTGCCTGAGATCCTCAGGCAATAGCTAGTATCCAACTCCCACTCACTCCCTTTGGTTAGTGTACAGATTACAGATGTAATTATAAAGTTTCTGCCTGGTACAAAGTTTTCCAGGTACAAAGAACTAAGTGAAAAGGAAAATGTTCCATGATAGAAAAATATTTGAAATGTACTATGCTAAAGAGAATATCTCAGTCATTTTCTTTTTTCTTCTCTCCCAACCTCCTTCCTCTCTACCTATATATTATAAGAAAGGGGTGTCTTTGCCGGGCACGATGGCGCATGTCTGTAGGTGGCAGCCTAGGAAGCCATAGCCAGGGCCAGGGATCGGGGTTCGAGTCCTGCTGGGGGCATGTAGCGAGACCTAGTTCCAAAAAATAACTGGGCATGGTGGCATGCGCCTGTAATCCCACTACCTGGGATGCTAAGGCTGGGGATTGCTTGAGTCTGTGGTAACCTGGGCGTGAGCCTGCCGTTCCACGGGCAAAAATAGTAAGACCTAGTCTCCAAAAGAAAAAAAGAAAGAAAAGAAAGGGATGTCTTTATGCAAATTGTGTAACACTACAGATTATTTTCTAAACTGTACTTTATGTTATTGTGTTAACATATTACGTGTTAATATGAAAAATAAGTTAATGTAAAAGCTAACAGAACAAATTCACTTCACCAAAATAACTATACTTGAGTATGATACATATATAAATAAACCAGATTATAAATATATGAAATATGTATGGATTCAAGTCATTCTTTACTTAGAAAGCATGGCTAATGATTATGTATTTAATTACTGTTTAGCGTTGCTGTATATAAACTCTAGCATTTATTCAGCACACATTTGGATATAACAACTTAGCAACATCTTTACATAATATATTACATGTAATTGGTTAATTACATATTATCTATATCTCTACATGATATTTTTATGCACAGTAGCCATTACAGGTTCATATCTAACTGGAAGAAAGGGCTTATTGCAAGGGACTTTCTGTTACCACCAATACTATATACTATTTTGGTGATAAAAAAGAACAGGGTCAGAAAAAGCACCAACAACGAAATGATTTTAAATACCAACTCAATTCTCGGATAAACTTGATTCAAGTGGTATTACCAACAAGTTGCTATTTTTTGAAGCACTGTGCACTGATGAGAACACTGGCCTGGAAGTCAGAAGATCCGAGTGCTCCACAGCACTACTCTCCAAGGATGTGCCTCCACATTTTATATCTGATCTGGGAACAGCACAAATTAGATAAATTATAAGGTTCCTTTACACCTGAAAGTGGGACTCTCATGTTTTCCTAAGAGAGATATTACTAGGTATTATAAACTTAGTATAAAGAAAGCTTAGCAGAGAAATGAGTACAGTTGATAAGGACTTTGAAATAAACTAGTTTGAGTTCTATCTCCACTACATCTATGTGATTTTTTTTTTTTTTTTCAAATCATATAACTCTAACACTTTAGGAACCTCATCTGTAAAGCGGGAATAAATCTACTTTCCACTCAAGATTGTTTTGAAGATTAAAAAAGAATGTATGTACATTCCAGGGCACAAATTTAGATAATCAGTCAATGCCTTAAAAAATAAAAGCTACTAATTTATTTTGTGCCATAAATTGTCCTATTAGTTTGTGAATAGCAAGTTAAAAAAGAAACCTAGTTGTATCTGAAAACAAATGGATTTTAAGGTTTATTCAGTAGGTATCGCAGCATTGTGGGATATATCATCCAACAAATTTTCATTTTTGAGTTTTTCTTAGAACTGGGTTGGGAACGATTAGGAAAGAGAATTTTGACTACTGGCATTTCCTATCTCATGTGATGGGTATGCCGATTCTGCCTTGGAACGAAATCTGAAAAGACAGCCTTCCTGTGGTCAATATTCTTCTGAAGGGGCATCCCACATCTCCTTTCTCCTCCTTGCGTTGCAGAATTCACTGCAGCATTGGTGAGCTGTTTTGCTAGGATTCAGCAATGGACTTAAGGGTCACTGGGGTTGTGAAGCTTTCTCTGGCAATGATGCTATGCCCAGGAAGCAGAGACACAAAGTATGGAAGTTCTTAAGAAATGTTAATGGGGTTAAATGTAGGTATTTGTGAGCCTTCCCTAACAGCAGGTACAGGACAGAGACATCTTGAACTCCTCAGAGCAGTGGTGGTCCCAGACTTGATTTCAATGACAAATATGTTTCCAAAGGAAGACTGCCATAGAGATGCCCAGGTTTTAGGTGATTGGAAGTAACACCTAAAAGCAAACAATCACCATGCTTTTTATAAAAAAGAAAAAACCTGAACCCTTTAAGTAAGAAAGACAACCCCAGAGTTTTATTTAAAAGACCCTTTCAACTGAGTGAACGCAGCACTCAAATTAAGAGCAAAACGCTTGCTGTGTTGTCTTCTCCTTACTTTTCCAGAGACTGGCATCACTGCCACTGTGGATCCACTCTGGGAATGCCTGCGCCAGAGTCATCCGTGTGTTGGTGCCAACATGCCATCCTGAGGCAGCATCTTATGGGGCGCTGGGACCACACCATGGACCATCTGCTCTTTGAGGCATCACCTTCGAAAGATACTGATGTGTTCTTGTTTGTCTTAACAACCAATCACTGGCTATGAATATTTACAGCCTCTTCGAAGGTGTCTTCAGTAGGTGTGCAGCCTCTGTATAAACATGTTAAACACGGTGATTCTCAGCGTCGGCCACACAGTAGAATTACTTGGAGGTAAGAAGAGCTCTTTCAAATCTAAACTCCACTTTCAAAGATTCTGAATAAGCAGTAGTGAGGTCTGGGTTCATATAACTCGAAAATATCCCCCAGACCAACTCTGATGCCAACGTTTAAAAAAAAACTGGCCCCATATATTTTTGCAGGCATCCTGAATTTATGTCTTCTAAAACTTTAAGGTATAACTCTTCAACCTCAAGTGATCAGGGGTTCTAGAAAATCAGTGGCAAACAAGACAATCACATGCCTGCCTTCTCCACATCCAGAGTGCTGGAGTGTGTACATAAGGCAATTGCAACACCCTATTTGGGATTGCTAGGATTCAGTGAACAACTCAGATGTCCTGACTCTAGCCTAGTGGTTCACGGGTTTAAAGAGTATCTCCCTGTGGTCTTCTTTCCAGATACTAAAAATCCTAATATTTTAATAAAAAAAAAACAAAGATAGGCAAGGGCTCTGTTCTTATGGAGCTTACACTCTAGCATGAGTGTCTACACATCACTCACCCACATCAAGTATGCTTGTGTTTCCTAAGTTCAGGTGTTCATGCTTCTGTACAGAGCACCTTGTAAACTCAATTAAGACTTGTGTCTTGTTTTGTTTCCAAAATCTTTTTAATGAAGTTTAGTACTTCCTGTCCTTTTTAAATCTGCAACATCAAGTTGAAACAACACTGTGGATGTTTTTCAAAGCCTTTCCTGGGTTTTCTACCACAACACCATGCTATGGCACCATGACCTCATTTTTGCCCACAAAGAAACTCATCTGCAAATCTTCTGATGACTAACACATCCTAGTATGGTTTCCTGGGAGTAAATCCCCCTTGGTTAGCTATTTCATAATTCAGGAGAGCTTACTGTCATCTGTAACCCTAGAAATTCCACTGTGTGTACCTTCTTTCGGATCAATTATATAAATAAGACCTGAGGGACCCCAGTGTTTACAAACCTCTAAGCAAAGGAGAAGTCTTTATCCTTAGTCTTTATTTGCGATGTGTAAGGTTGATGAATTCTAAAATCTTCTCTGTCAGGACAAGTGGAAACTGCTTCCAATCACATTACCTCTCCATGCCTTGATTTTCTCATCTATAACATCACGTGTGGACTCTCCATCTGTAAAGTTCTATTCAAACATTACACTATATATGTTTAATTCCAAGGTAATTTAAATTTTGACGCCGCTTTTGAAGATACAAAACAAAAGTATAAAATTTCACAGTTTTAATTACTTTCTCCCTCAAGATATTTTATATTTTCATGCTTTCTTTTCCTAGACATATCCTTCATCTCCCCAGGATGCAGATGGATTTCCCATACGGACAACATAGCCATGAGAGTAAACACACTAGCATCAGGACAGACAACACCAGCAAGGCACCAGGGCACGAGAGATCTTCCTAACAAAGAGACTGCACATGTTGGCACTGGGAGCTGGAACTTTTCCCTAGCACTCTCCCCATTGCTGGAAGGCTACCATCCAAACCAAGTAATTTATTTAAATCTAGTTTATTGGATAGATCTAGAACATTTGGAGAACTTGGCATGAAGTTAAATAGGATTTCTGACCTGCCTGCTTCAAAAGACATCTGAGAATGGTAATTTCCTAATGTCTTCCCAGTAAAGACCCATGAAATCTGATAAGTATGAAATTTCACCAATGACAAGTTAAAACCCAGTTCTGGGAAAGCAGCTAGTTTCTAAGCCCCAATCCTCTCTCCTTCCACAAATGTAGAACTGTCACTAATTAAGTATTTTGAGCACACTAGCTAAAATTAAAAAATAAAGCTTAGCCTGAGTGGGAACCAAGATTACACGTGGTTTTTACCAGCACCAGTTAGTCTCCTGACCTCTTCACAAATTTCAAAAGCAACCCCGATCTGGCAAGCTTCAGATTTGCACAGAACATTAGAAATTCTCTTCCAGATGTCTAAACAGAATTACAAAGACCCCAGAGGATGGAGTACAAATTTCAGAAGCTTGCAACAGACTCAAATTTAATTTCGAAAGGGCACCTCAGATGCAAACATTAGTCAGAGCTAAATGAGATGTGGGTTGGCCATGAACACAGATTTCTTGGTAGCCCCTTTTGGAACTCCCCCCAACACTCAGCACCCCCCTCTCAAATAGAACTATCAATGCTGAACTCTGGGCTTCATGTAATATCAATAAAAGTGACCATATAGCTATTGGCAAAGTCACCCCTGGTTCTCTCTCATATGAATAAAAGGTAGAATTGAGATGATAGAATCAAAAAAGGCCCAAAGACCTCAAATCAATAGGATATCACTGAACAGGAACAAAGACAAAAAATTTACTAATATTCAACTGCACAAAAAATCTGGCCCAAAGGATATAGGATGCAGAAGCTCAGAGTCTCATAGAGTTAATGACCCAGAGTCCACAATGTGCCTGGGCACTATTTTTTTTTTTTTTTTTTTGAGACTAGG